>OX459103.1:14519895-14569106 GCA_949775045.1 Metridium senile
ACAGAGAATGTAGGGACCAAGAACTTTCTATCCTTGATAATTCGGCAACCGCGACATTAAAACAAAGTTTCCCTTTTTAAGTGGATTAACCAAATTTCAAACTAAAATACAAACACAGATAACGTTAAAATGAGTGTTGATTTTACAAAGTATAACTTGGTATTGTTTGCAGCACTAATATTAATTCCGTTGTCAAATGACCGATTTGCTGAAAATTACTCAATTATCACAGTATCAAAATAAGGACCATTATGTTTATTGCCTGTTGTTACGTTTTAATTATTGGTTATTTGGTTTCACTGAATCCGCGGGGCCTGAGTAAAGTATCTTCCAATGATCCAGCGCTTAGAAAATGATCAACTCTTTTAATATAAGTTTCTATGCAAAGTTTTGTTTGAACAGCTTGAGTTGATTACCCTCAAACTAATAAGCAATCGCTACCTTTAGGCCGGATCGAATTCAGTTTGAACTTTTCGGAAATGTTTTCCCTCTTATAGCAAAGGAAGATCAAGATGATGTAAAGTACGCATCCGAATCCCTGTACTATGGGATGAAGCTATGGGATGACGTGCAACGTTGAACTTACAACAGTTTTTCGATGAACCGGAATGCCTACTTGCATTGTAAACGCATCCTTATGCTTACATATCATCGCCAGGGATAATTTTACTAATAAGTGTGATACTAGTGTAGAGGCTATGTTCTCAAAATTTAAGTACCCATATTTAGGGGACAAAGAGATTGCGGTTATGCGATTTCTTTTTTCATTTATGGTGCGGTTTTGAAGTTTAGCAAAGCTAAGCGGTTTGCATTTTTTTTGTCATTTTCGGACTTTTGAGACTCCGCTATATATAAACACTAAATGGTGGTGGGGGTGGGGGGGAGGGGGTATTTTGCGAGATATTTTCATTGTTTTAAGTCGCGGTATACCAAAATCAAGTTAATCACGCCTTGCGTTATGGATTGTTATCTAAAACTTGCGTTTACTACTCGCTAGGTGCGAAGACGTGTTGAAGAGAATTAAAGACTCAAATGTTCCGAAATTGTGACTGGTAGTAAACAGTGTAGGGTATGTTAATGATAACGACTTCTGATCTATATATCATCATTATGCATACTAAAAACTGTTAGCCACTCAATAGTCTAGTTTATTTCGTTTGTTCCATATCTGTTTGTCAAGTATTCTATGGCGTGTATCACGTGTGTATTGTACTTTGAATTGATTGCAGCACTTAGCAATTTTCAAGTTTGTGTATAGTATCGCAGTATTTGGGGGTCTCCCACACTCCAATCCTGAATGAGGGTCCGTACCAAAAAAAATAAAACTTTGACTTTTTGTGGGTATTTTTGGGTATTCCCTTTATTGTGATACAATTGCAGATTACATATATTTATAACAACTACAATTCCACGATCAAGCTACATAGCGGATATTACATCTTCGCGCTGAGATACGAATTATATCTTTGAGTGTTGAAAATTAGATCGCTTTCGTATTTTGGTAGCGATATTTTCAACAAGGTTTGAAGATCAAATTTGTATCTATACGCAACCATGTAATGCTCTGTTTATAAAATAGATAGCGATGAAATTTCCAAAAGAAAACTACAATTGTTACCAATGTTTTGAAAATATCTAGCATGAGAACATCTTCACAACAGCGACTTTACTGAAAAGCTGGACAAAAACACAGTTTAGATAACCTAGTAAAATGACAGTGGTCAACCGATTTATAAACAAGAACTCAATTTTTCCGACATCGATATAAAGAGCGAAGAGACCAGAATCAAAACAACGGCTTTGCATAAGAAGTGAAAGCTAATGCAACTACAATTACAAACTTTATAAAAGTATATCGTCCACTTCGTTATCCTTTGTCAACCAGCTTTTGATCAAAATAGTAGTCATGACAATATCCATATCTTCACATGTGAAAGATACGAAGTTATATACACTGAAGAAATATAATCTAATGGCATTTCATCGATATCTATACATAATAAAACTAAGGACTATCTACTAAATGACCTGGAGTTTTAAACTGTGAGAAGTAACATTTACAGAACCATCTTGGATAGCAGAATTTACTGAGCACAAATGCCAATTATCGAACACTAAATACAGCTGCTACTAGATGAGGGGAATTTCTCCAAACTGAGTTAACTTTTACGAAGGCTCTTCAAACACTCATCCAAGTAGTTCTGTGTTCGTCACGTTACTCACAATAACGAGTATTCTAATATATAAACGAATATTTAGGATTACAAGTGACTTGCAATAATTCATGCTGCTTGTCAGTATACTGAACTTTATATTAACCAAGCTATCAAAACATCTGGGATATGTTTTAAACATAAGCACGGCTTACCTTGACTATAAGGCTCTCGTCAAAACACTAACATGTACATGAATATTGAGGATTACAAGTGACATGCAATTACCTCATGCTTGTTGTCAGTATACAGAACTTGATAATATTAAACAAGCTATGAAAAATCTAGATATGTTTTAAGTATAAACTGGGCTCACCTTGACTAAGGTTCGTCAAACACTAGTCTACGTAGTGCTGTGTGCATCGCCGTTACTCACTATAACGATAATTCTAATACATAAATGAATAATATGATTATAAGTGACATGTAATTACTTCATGCTAATTGCCAGTATACTGAACTTTATATTAAACAAGCTATAAAAACATCTAGATATGTTAATATCATCTAGGTTCACCTTTACAAATAAATGCTCGTCAAACACTAATCTAAGTAGTTTTATGTGCATCACGTTACTCACTAAAACGATAATAGACCTCTTTACCTCACTCGTTTGTTGTCTCATTTCAGATCACGTGATGCTACACTTGGGAATTGTTTCTTTCACATGTAAATGATATAACACGTTCATCATAAAAGAACAATTCTCAAGGGAATGACTCGTGGTCTGAAATGCTCAACTTGCATACGGAGGTAAAGAGGTCTATTCTACTTCTAATACATAAATGAATATTTAGGATTACATGTGACTTCAAAATTTAATCATTGCTAATTGCTAGTACAAAGAGCTTCAACAAACTATGGAAAATCAAAACAGTGTTTGAAATATAACACTGTTAACGTTGGTTTAGATAGATGACTAAAGTCTTATTGTAACATAGATGTTTCGACGTATTCTCTTTGTCTTAGTATGCATTAACTCTAGCTACAAGTGAACTGATTCTACAGTGAAACATGTGTTAAATAAGTGATTAAAAAGTCTTATTCTGGAGTTTATTACGTCGTTTTTCCTGGAAAGAGAGACTCAGGAGTAAAAGTATCTTTTACGTTTGTGGAGAATTTAAAAAAACACCCCCAATAATATATGGGAAGACCTTTTAAAAGGGCGTGGTATAGCCGATTTGTAACCCAAAAATAGAGATACCACGTAAAAAACATAAAAACAAAAACGAGCAGCTTTTATTAAGAAAAGAAAAGTAAGTTAACGGTGACAATGGATAAGGATTAACAGTCGAAACTTCAGTAAGTTCACGGTGACAATTGATAAGGATTAACAGTCGAAACGTCAGTAAGTTTACGGTGACAATGGATATAAGGATTAACAATTGAGCCGTCAGTGCGTTTACGGTGACAATGGATAAGGATTAACAGTCGAAACGGCAGTACGTTTACGGTGACAATGGATTAACATTTGAAACGTCAGTAACATATGTAACGTTGAACTGTTTTGCGATAAAAATTTCATGGCACGGATTAAGAAATCAACCAATTAGCCATTTTTATGTTATTATATAACGTCCCTAACGTCAATTAGTGTATATCCATGTTACTCAATTTGTTTGCATGAAAAGCAAAGCGACCATGTAATTTTCTGTTTATTATATTATTATCAATGAAATGAAAAGAAGTTCCCGTAAAGCTGTGTGTAGTGATGACATTTTCACATGTGAAAATATAAAATTTTTGAAGCAGAAAAATATAGGTATTTCATTGACAATTATATAATAAACCCTTTTATGAGAAAGTTTGTCACCCGTGAAGGTAAAAGCCTACAAGCTAATAGCGCATAGGACTATGGGTAACTTATGTATACTTTAATAGACACAGGAATTTCATGGCCACATCGCCACACTTGTCCATGCGATATTGAGATATGATCATTTTTTCTTATTAGACAACAAGAAAGGCGTGTCGAGTGCACATCTAGTTTCGGAACAGATCCATGATTCCTTGCGCCACTAGGTTGTAGGCTTTTCACACGTGACAAACATTCTCGGAAAGGGTGTATCTATTACGGATGTATTTAGGTTTTCACATAGAAAACCTCGATTTGACTTGGTGTAAATGGGCTTTCACCGGCAAAATATGAGCAGTGGGTATGTTTGGAACAGCGAGGTGGAATCTGGTATTGAGATGGATATGTATACGAACCCTTTTTACTAGAAGCTAGGTTAGAAATAAACAGATCACTGCTAAAATATGGTCCGTAATTGATACCCCCATAAACAGCATAGTTATGACTTCCATCAAAGAGGCCCAGCTTCTTCGGTTGATATCCATTGATGTTAACCAATGAATATATAAACGCCTTGTTGGAGTATGACCATTTGCCTTGTGCTATTAAAATATGAAATAAAACAATAATCAATAACAATGGTGGGGATATTTGTTCGCTGATTGGTTAATTTATCGTCATCATGCAATTCAACGATTCTACGTATATTCTATGATCAGGGTTTTATTCAATGTTTACTAGTTTTAAAGAGTTTGTTAATAAAAGGACTTCAATTTTTGACTAAGTTATTGCGGTCTCTTGTGTATCTGCGGTACGCAGTTTTTCGCAGTTTTGGTTTCCGGTATTCGGTAAAATGCAATATTTAATAATAACGGTATTTCAGTATTGCCAAAGTCAAATAATTTTAATTCAGGTTTTTGTTGAACTTTGTGCGGGTTTGGATTTTTTTGTACGGTATCGAGTGTTTTTTTATTTACTTCTCCCCAATACCCCCCTCTATAATGTAATGCAATATGCTTTGTAATAGACCGATCCAAGGTTATTGCCGCCATCTAGATCTTGTAGGGGGTACAGAACTACTGGGGCGAGCAGTAAATGTATGTAACTTTGAACTTATATAACTCCACTGGAAATTACCGAATGTTCAATATAAACATTTTATATCAAAGATACTATGCATGGCTATACCTGAGATCAAACTAAGGTTGTTAAATTATGTGAGACGTATGTAAACGGCGATTTCAAATCTCCCTATATTTACTGTGTAATTCTATATCGCTGAAACAAAGTGTTTGTATGTAGATCTAAAATATTGATTACAGAGCCTGTAGCTCGTTTTCCAGCACTATTTTTTGGATATGTTATTAACAAATGCAAAACCTTTGATAGACAATTTTAACTTTGAACATCCAATGAATTGGAAGAAAAATACGTACTTTCAAAGTGGTCCAAAATCACATACATTCTCTACACGCCCCAGTAGTTTTGCACCCCTTGCAAGATGGCGGCAATAACCTTGGATCGGTCTATTGTGTGGATATAAGGTTGAAATTTTTTATATTAACACCACTTGTTTAGATATAATAACTAGGCATGGATATTAACGATACGCGATCAATATGTTGGTGTTAAAATATATGAAATAGTGTATAACTAAACAAACTCAAATACCCTATAGTAAAATAAATATTAATTAAAACGATATACTCAAAATGTACAAATTTGCGAAACATCAAACGAACATAATTTAGAAGAAAAATAAAAAAGAAGGAAAATTGACAATAAACTAGTTTCTAATAATAAGCAACGAATTGGAGAGATTTCGTTTGAATATTTTATTTTAAAAATAGAAATTATATAAATCTGTCAGTCTCAGAAAGTACAAATTTAAGGTAATGAGGCGAGGATGACCTAGTGACTATTGTATGACAATTTAATACTGGTGGAAATAATTCTGAAATCACATGCATATATACTAAGCAAATTATTATGGCAAATCATGGTGGTGAATTAGAAACACAAACAAAGTATGTAATATATAAACAAATCATTATCACCACTATTATATCATTGTTATCATTATCACCACTAATATATCATTGTTATCATTATCATATTTAGCACTGTCATAAATATTATCATCATCACTATTAGCATTATCATCATTAAAAAGCTAATGCTAAACATAGCTTCAAAATAATTGCAAAAACAGCCTATATACTTAACCAACAAAACTCGCACTTTTTTGTAATCGTTCGTATTTGTACAATATTTAATGATTTTTATATTCTATGGCGACATATTATTACGTGATTCTACTTAATAATATAATTTAGGTTCTTATTTATAGTTTAATAAACGAGCAGGAGATCTAAAACCACGAGGCGAAGCCAAGTTGTTTTAGACCTGGTAAATTAAACACGATATGTGAGTTTATTAAACGGTTTGAAAAACTCCAACCTATATATATTTATAGGTTTATTACAGAAAATTCAGGTTAAAGTTTATATAAATTGGGGAGAATCTTTATCTTCACTTAAAACACTCGTCACGGTTACGATATTTTATTTTTTTCAATTTCTCATGAATTATTAAAGAGGTTTTGAAATCACTATCTTATATCCACTTATATAGCGGTTAACGCCGAAGCATGTTTGGAATAAAAACACTTGTATTATCTATACGAATTATTATCATCATTATTATCATCATCATCACTATTAGCATTGTCAAATTATCATCATCATCACTATTAGCATTGTCATCATTATCACCATCACTATTAGCAATTGTCATCAAGATCATCATCACTATTAATATTGTCAACATTATCATCATCACTATCAGCATTGTCGTCATTATCATCATCATCACTATTAGCATTGTCATTATTATCATCATCATCGCTATTAGCATTGTCATAATTAACATCATCACCACTATTAGCATTGTCATCATTATCATCAAGAAGTGATTCGAGAGCAGAGAATTGCAGACGGATATATTATTTGAATAAAATCACTTCTCTGTTCCTATTTTATTAATAATACGTATCATTTCTTTTAAAATGGCAGTATGAACTTCTTGTCACTCTTCAAAATCGTTTTCTTTCTTGGAAGTTAACACGAAGCCGCTTTAAATTCGAAATAAGTTTAAGATATGCAAATTACATTAATCTTGCCGATACATGATATTTACAAATTTTCTACATTTTCGAGAGTGTAATACAACACGAAAAGTACATTTCCCCAAATCAATTTTACTTGTTTCGTAGAGGCCATTATTTAAACTTATCCTTGAGGTGGTTTTTTTGGTAAAACGTTTGCGTAGCACATGGAAAAAACTTTGAATATATTCGCCCTATTTTTAGAGAGGATAAAAGTATCCCCTAAAAATAAATTTATTTAAAATAGAAGGATTTTATGAAAGTTTATAAAAGCCTTCAAAATGTTACTTTAACAATTTAACAATTCTGTGGTCTTTAAACAACGATACATTATTTAGTTTGCTTGCGACAAGCTTTTAAAACTGGCATAAATTATCGGTCGAAAATTAGCGAATTTATCCGAAAACCTACTTTTTCGAATATCTCGAAAACTAAGCGGTATTTTACAAAACTAAATACATAGCAGTTCTTCTTACATCAGGGCCTACCTATGGTTAAAATATGAGCGAAATCTAATATTCAAGTCTTGCCACGAATTTGCGAAAATGTCTGGTTTTTGCTGACTGTCACTCTTAATAGTGTACTACTTCTCATTTATATATGATGAATGAATCATACAATAAATATTGAATTCGACTTTCGTATGATTTGTGTGATTTTTCACAAGCAGTGACGGAATGTCTTTGTGGCAAAAACAAGAGCCACATTCAGTAGAAAAAATGCCAGTCATATATAAAAGAAACACCGAAATGTTTTTGAAACTCATATTATTTGTGAATAAAATATTTTTTTTTTTTACAAAAAATCGTAAAATAAATATATTTTTGGAGAGGAAAACCGTTAGTCTCCGACAAAAAGCCGCGTTTTGCCGTTTTCAAGAGTCTGAAATAAATAGTAAACAGACGATTTTCCGTATGATAAATACATCAAAATTTGTTTTAAACTTTGCGAAGACAAATCTTTAGTAGATATTGCAATATAAGAAAATGGGGTCACTGTTTACCAGCGCTTTAATTTGTTTGAAATCAGATATAGCCGGTTCTATCAAAATCAAACGAAACTAAATGTTCAGGATTTTTTATCCTATGGAAACAATTGTCAAAGCAATAAAATAACTTTTCCACTGCGAAAACTTTAGCATTTTTAATTTGTCAGTCATAACCTGAACATTTGAAAGCGAATCCCGAAAATAATAGTTATTTTTGTCTATTATTTGAAGTTCATGTGAGTTTCTGAATTATCTAGAAATCATATTTACTTGAAATCATTATTTGTGTAAGAATATAATAGCAAAGTCATGAATTAAAACGAAGTTTTCGTCTCAAAACGTTTCGTCTTTATTTGCTTTTCTCTCTCATAATTCGGTAAGTTTTCTTGCAAAGTCACTGACCACAGAGAAGCGTGGTTTAAACTCTGATCAACCACGGTTTTTTAACCAATCATAGCGCGTGTTAGAATGTATCTATGTTATAAACACTGATATCATAGGACCAAAGGTTTTGTTGGCAGTGGTTTCCTAGCAATGCGTTCTACTACAAATCGTGAACGCCTTTCTATAATTTGTATTAAACGTTGCAGGTTTTCGCGAGATCTATACAAAAAAATTTTTTCACGATTAGTAATCTAAGTTTCAAAACGTACTTCAATGAAATTATAATAATTGTGATGATAATGTTCAAAAATAGAACTTTCGTTATTACAGATTTTAGAGCGACTAGTACTCAGCTCTACTAAATATATACAATATAATTAAGATTTTCGTAATTACTTACAATGCCAAGAAATATCCGAGTATCCTCCGAACACGTACGAACCTACACGGACAATAGTCACTGTCGGGCCCTTCCCGTCACATTGTGGATGGAAAGACTTAGTTACGTCCCAACCATCTGTGGCGGTATTCCAGCAGGCAATCCATTGGCTTCCTTTGTGAAAAGGCTCTAGATAGCCTAGCAAGGTATTGAGATAGTTGACATTCCCGTAGTTAGTCAGTATCGATGATTTGTCAAGTCCACCTAAACAATGTAAATATTAGTATTAGATTGATATGTAGAGTTACATTGAGAGAGAAAGAATGCTATTGTTGATTTTGTTTTTATTGTCAATTAGTGTTAATGTTGTTGATATGGCTGTTATTGTCAATGGTGTCTTTGATATTGCTGTTATTGCTAATGTTGTTGTTGATATTGTTGTTATTGTTGATGTAGCTGTTGCTATTGCTGTTATTGTTAATGTTGTCTTTGATATTGCTGTTATTGTTAATGTTGTTGTTGCTATTGCTGCTATTGTTAATGTAGTTGTTGATATTGCTGTTATTGTTAATGTTGTTGTTGCTATTGCTGTTATTGTTAATGTAGTTGTTGATATTGCTGTTATTGTTAATGTTGTTGTTGCTATTGTTGTTATTGTTAATGTTGTTGTTGCTATTGTTGTTATTGTTAATGTTGTTGTTGCTATTGCTGTTATTGTTAATGTAGTTGTTGATATTGCTGTTATTGTTAATGTAGTTGTTGATATTGTTGTTATTGTTAATGTTGTTGTTGCTATTGTTGTTATTGTTAATGTTGTTGTTGCTATTGTTGTTATTGTTAATGTTGTTGTTGCTATTGCTGTTATTGTTAATGTAGTTGTTGATATTGCTGTTATTGTTAATGTAGTTGTTGATATTGCTGTTATTGTTAATGTTGTTGTTGCTATTGCTGTTATTGTTAATGTTGTTGTTGCTATTGCTGTTATTGTTAGTGTAGTTGTTGATATTGCTGTTATTGTTAATGTTGTTGTTGCTATTGCTGTTATTGTTAATGTTGTTGTTGCTATTGCTGTTATTGTTAATGTTGTTGTTGCTATTGTTGTTATTGTTAATGTAGTTGTTGATATTGCTGTTATTGTTAATGTTGTTGTTGCTATTGCTGTTATTGTTAATGTAGTTGTTGATATTGCTGTTATTGTTAATGTTGTTGTTGCTATTGTTGTTATTGTTAATGTTGTTGTTGCTATTGCTTTTATTGTTAATGTTGTTGTTGTTATTGCTGTTATTGTTAATGTTGTTGTTGCTATTGCTGTTATTGTTAATGTTGTTGTTGTTATTGCTGTTATTGTTAATGTTGTTGTTGCTATGTATTGCTGTTAATGTTGTTGTTAATATTGCTGTTATTGTTAATGTTGTTGTTGTTGCTATTGCTGTTATTGTTAATGTTGTTGTTGCTATTGCTGTTATTGTTAATGTTAATGTTGTTGTTGTTGCTATTGCTGTTTTTATTGATGTTGTTGTTGTTATTGTTATTGTTACTGTTAATGTAGTTGTTGCTATGTATTGCTGTTGGTGTTAATGTTAATGTTGTTGTTGCCATTGCTCTTTGTAACGGCCATGCGCCGTTGATTGGTGCCTAGGGTCTAGTCTTAGTCTCTCACGATCGCATGGGCAAACAAGGAGGACTTGATGTACGTTTTTCTTTAGTTTCATACCGTTTTTGAGTTGATAAATCTAAATCTATCTAAATCTAAATTTTAATCTACAAAGGTTGCCCATCACTGCAGATATAACAAAATACTTAAAAATAATTTCAAAAGATCAATAAAAATATAAATAAATAAAAATGAATAATTATAGTAATAAATAAATTGATAAATATATGTACAATTAAAATGTATAGATACAATATAAAATATATATGTTATATATATATGTTTGTACAGCGACATATTTCTGCATATCACTGTATGTGTATATTTATGTGTTTCTATAATAAATGTTTCCTGAGTGACGATTTGAATATATCTAGTGTCTGACTGTCTATAATACTATTTGGCAGTAAGTTCCATTCCTTTACTGTTCTTGCTATGAAGCTGTTTTTATATGTGTTACTTTTACTGCCAACGTTAATAAACTTTTTAGGATGGTATTGTCTAGTTCTTCTTTGTTTTGCTTGGATATGCGATGGAAGTTTCAGTTCTGTGAGGTTGTTAACAATTTTATACATCATAGACAATCTTGCTTCTTTCCTTCTTTGGTGTAGCGGGAGCCATGTAAGTTCATTTAGTATTCTTGTCACTGTTCCTGGAGATCTTTCATAGCTTCCTTTGACAAAGCGAGCGGCTCTACGCTGAATTCCTTCTATGTTGTTAATTTGTTTCTGAAGATGAGGATCCCATGCGATGCTTGCATATTCTAGCTTTGGTCTGACCAGGGCAAGATAAGCACGTTCTTTTACCTCTATAGGACACTTATTAAGATTTCGTTTAACGAAACCAAGTGTACGATTGGCTTTTCCTATCATTTCCGAGATGTGTTTGTCCCAATTTAGTTTGCTATCAATCTCAACGCCAAGGTACTTATGATGCTTTACTGATGTTAAAGGCTTGTTGTTGAGTGTATACTGATACTCCACAGGATTGTGAGATCGATGAATTCGAAGAGTTGAGCATTTGTCAGAGTTGAAACCCAATTGCCACTTGCATGACCATTCTCCTAGTCTATTAAGATCTTCTTGAAGTGAGACAGCATCTGATGTATCTCCAATGACGCCATAGAGAACACTATCATCAGCAAAGAGACCAAGATCTGAATTAATATGATTGCCAATGTCGTTGATGTAAACTAAAAACATCAGCGGTCCAAGGACGGTGCCTTGGGGCACTCCAGATGTTACTGTCGACGTAGATGAACACTCTCCATTAATGACAACTACTTGGGATCTTTCTGTGAGCCACCCTCTGAGCCAGTCGTTCAGATTTCCCCGGACACCATAGTGATCGAGCTTACCCAGAAGACGCTGGTGGGGCACGGTATCAAACGCCTTTGTGAAATCTAGTAATAGGAGGTCTGTTTGTGCGCCGTGGTCAAGATTCCTAGCAACTTTGTCGATGACTGTGATAAGTTGAGTTTCGCATGAATAACCTTTGCGAAAACCATGTTGAAAATCAACCAGCAGCTTGAATGAGTCAAAATGATTCATTATATGGTGGAAGATGATATGTTCCATGATCTTACATGATACAGATGTTAATGAAATTGGCCTGTAGTTGCCAGCTTCCATTCTGTCTCCTTTTTTAAATATCGGTATGACATTGGCATTTCTCCAGTCCTTCGGGACTTGTCCAAGTTTGATCGAGGTGTCAAAGATAAAACAGAGGTATGGTGCTATCTCTTCAGCTGCTTCTTTCAAGATCCAGCACGGAATATCATCTGGGCCATTGGCTTTCTTTGTATCAATGTTCTTTAACAATTTGACTATGCCTGGTGTACCGAAAGTAATTGATGGAATTTCTGGAATGACACTTATGATAATAATCATAATACTGATATTTTAATATATGTGAACAGTTACACGTAACGAACCGTTAGAAACCCTATTGTATACGGCTGTAAATGTTTATTAATCATTACGAACTATGTGATACTATATGGTCTATATGACGAAACGCCTTTGTAGAGGGTCGAACAGGGATACTATTTACTGTTAACGATTATCAAATTCATCGAAACTAAACGCGTTGACAGTCATCCCTGAGTCTGCTACACTGTTATTGTTAATGTTGTGTTTGCTGTTATTGTTAATGCCGTGTTTGCTGTTATTGTTAATGCTGTGTTTGCTGTTATTGTTAATGTTGTGTTTGCTGTTATTGTTAATGTTGTTAATGTTGTTATTGTTAATGTTGTGTTTGCTGTTATTGTTAATGTTGTGTTTGCTGTTATTGTTAATGTTGTGTTTGCTGTTATTGTTAATGTTGTGTTTGCTGTTATTGTTAATGTTGTGTTTGCTGTTATTGTTAATGTTGTGTTTGCTGTTATTGTTAATGTTGTGTTTGCTGTTATTGTTAATGTTGTGTTGCATGTTATTGTTAATGTTGTGTTTGCTGTTATTGTTAATGTTGTGTTTGCTGTTATTGTTAATGTTGTGTTTGCTGTTATTGTTAATGTTGTTAATGTTGTTATTGTTAATGTTGTGTTTGCTGTTATTGTTAATGTTGTTAATGTTGTTATTGTTAATGTTGTGTTTGCTGTTATTGTTAATGTTGTGTTTGCTGTTATTGTTAATGTTGTGTTTGCTGTTATTGTTAATGTTGTGTTTGCTGTTATTGTTAATGTTGTGTTTGCTGTTATTGTTAATGTTGTGTTTGCTGTTATTGTTAATGTTGTGTTTGCTGTTATTGTTAATGCTGTGTTTGCTGTTATTGTTAATGTTGTGTTGCATGTTATTGTTAATGTTGTGTTTGCTGTTATTGTTAATGTTGTGTTTGCTGTTATTGTTAATGTTGTGTTTGCTGTTATTGTTAATGTTGTTAATGTTGTTATTGTTAATGTTGTGTTTGCTGTTATTGTTAATGTTGTTAATGTTGTTATTGTTAATGTTGTGTTTGTTGTTATTGTTAATGTTGTGTTTGTTGTTATTGTTAATGTTGTTAATGTTGTTATTGTTAATGTTGTGTTTGTTGTTATTGTTAATGTTGTTAATGTTGTTATTGTTAATGTTGTGTTTGTTGTTATTGTTAATGTTGTGTTTGTTGTTATTGTTAATGTTTTGTTTGCTGTTATTGTTAATGTTGTGTTTGTTGTTATTGTTAATGTTTTGTTTGCTGTTATTGTTAATGTTGTGTTTGTTGTTATTGTTAATGTTGTGTTTGTTGTTATTGTTAATGTTGTGTTTGTTGTTATTGTTAATGTTGTGTTTGTTGTTATTGTTAATGTTGTGTTTGTTGTTATTGTTAATGTTGTTAATGTTGTGTTTGTTAATGTTGTGTTTGTTGTTATTGTTAATGTTGTGTTTGTTGTTATTGTTAATGTTTTGTTTGCTGTTATTGTTAATGTTGTGTTTGTTGTTATTGTTAATGCTGTGTTTGCTGTTATTGTTAATGATGTGCTTGCTGTTATTGTTAATGTTGTTGTTCATGTGCTCGGTTATTACTGTTATTGTTAAGGATATACAGGACACAATTCTCCTCAAAACACTCGTTTTAAAAAAAAACTGAATCAAACAATAGATTGAAATCTACAACCTTATGAGAAAAATGTTTGCAAAAAAGATATTAAAGAAATAGCATTTTTGATACATTAATGTAAGAGTTGGAATGTTGACGGAAGCTGTCAATATTTGTTATCTTTGAGGTCAAGACCACAACGTATCATGTTGTAACAGCGAAAACAAACAAAGTAAGCTAGAAACAGACTAAACTGCAACAATATACACATTTTTGTTACGATCAGTCATGGATAACATTATTTTTTAACGTAACGCATATTGACTTACAGAGCCTAAGTTTATCAACATCGAATAAATAATAGTTTAATTAATCCTATTGAAACAAAATTACATTTTTCTCAGTAGTAGCATTTGATAAAATGTACAACTTTTTTTTAATTTAATTACAAAGTTTCAATATTATCACAATTAAAACATGATAGTCTGATGCATTTTTTACTTTTCAAATGATATATGTTTTTAATTTAATTTATTTTTTTACTTTATCAATTTACTAACAACAAGATAATTAAAGAGCTCCAAACTAGATGTGCCACACTAGAAGACTTACAAGTAGTTGGTATAGTTAACGATACAACTAATCATTTCTAATTATTTATTACTATTAGAATTATTACGAAAACACGCACACGCACACGCACACACACACACGCACTATACCAGATTCTTTATTTCAAAGCTGATGATATTTTTTCCACTTGTTTTTATGTTTCGAGATTTTAAGATTTCTTATTGGCCAGTACATATTCTATTCTTTCATTGTATTTTACAAAATGTTGAAAGAATATGAGATTCGGTACATCGTGTTTTTCTCTTGATTTGTATGAACAAGGACAATAAATTACATGAGCTACTAACTGAACCTAGTTTTTTACAGTTATAATTTATGGAATTTAGGAAGATTCAAACCTGTATTTAATTAACACTAATAGATTTAGAACATATCTTTATAATTCATGATGCTCTTAAGGTATCATGGGACAACATTTTTGAACAAAATGGACATTTTTCGAAAAAAGCATGAATTGATTATGCACCAGTCAATGTAAATCCAAAGTTCCATGAAATGACATCATTCTTTTTTAAATTATAGACAAGGATTGAAATTAAGATATTATTTAGATAAATCTTCAAAAAAAGTCAAATAAAAGATGAAAAACGAGATGCGCAAAATAGATGCGCAGTAGCAAGAGTCCGGAACTACGTTAAATATCTGTTTAAATCAATTCATGTTTACAAAGCTGGTTGCCACGCGATCGTATATATTATATTCTTTGATTTATGCTGATGATAGATGATATTCTTTTCAGGCCTATTTTGTAATTGGTAATGTATACTAATTTCCCTGGTAGGCGGGGACGGGTGAGGACATTGGAATAAAAATATTGTCCTGGAGGCGGGGTTATTTTCTCTCTTTCACTTGCACATTTGTCCAAGTCCCCGGCTGTTCCCGGGTTGAGGGGGGGGGGGGGGGGGGGGGTTCCTTTTTTCTTCGTGAGATATTCGTAAAAACGATAATTCTGCGTGACACACTAAACATGTCAAAGCGATGACAGGACTTGATCAAACCTACCCATGGCGAGGTCAAAATATGATAACGCAGTTCTGCGTTGATATATAGTATTTCCTTTGAAAAGTATTTTTTAAACATATTTTTTGTACTTAATTCAACATATTCGATAATAGTTTATATTTATCCATGCCAGGTAAAAGAAAAACTGTTTCATTAACCCAAAATAGCGCAGAATGCAAACGTCAACAGAAGCTTTAGAAGTCGAACGAAAGAAGCAATTGTCTATTATCGAATATCAATGCTAAGTCTTAGGCTTCGCTGTTAATCCGGATTAGTATAAAATAGACCTGTAAACAAACTCATGAATTTAAAAACTGTGCCTGCGTTTTTTGATTTTTTGCCTCATTCAAAAGTAATCAAGGATAAACTGCAAAATAACCTAAGATTTTAGTACCTATAGATACAAAAATCAATAAAGAAATAACAAAGCGCATAATAAATAAAACGCAGACACTGTTTTGAAGTTCGTGAGTTTTTTAAAATGTCTGATTAGGTTTTGTGCCAATTGGCTTAATATTGTGGGACACTAAACTTATTGATTTTGACTATTCGGATTTCGTTAAAATAGCAATATCATTAAAACTAAATGTTATTTATCGAAACCAATAATGAAAACGAAATCTTTAATTATTTAAGCAATAGAAGCCAGTTCCTATGACTCTACCGGTAAAATAGAGCACGCGGGATGTTGGGAGAAACACGAGAAAATTAAAGTTATAAAATCACGAGCTGAAAGCGAGTGATTTTATAACTTTTTCGAGTGTTTTTAACAACATCCCAAGTGCTCTATTTCACTGGTAGAGACATAGGAACTGGCTTCTATTGATTTTTATAATATAGCAATGCAGGTTTTTCCGTAAAAAACGTAGTCATACCCAGAAATTCTCTACAGTCAGCGGTTCGGGGTAATTTCGCGGGCTCATACAGAACGTAAGCAATGCGCATGCGCAAACAGAAAAAAAAAAAAAAAAAATGGCACAGGATATGGTATTTTTACAGCAAAAAGAGGCTTGTTATTTGACTTGCATGCATACCTTAGTTCAGGCTCAGACAACTGTAATTTTTCTTTAAATTTTGATATCGTTGAGGCGTCTATTACATCTGACGTTTTTTTTTTAATTTTGAAATTTGTAATTCGCGCCAAATAAACCCGCGAATTTTTCACCATAGGAACCCCAAAAGATTTTAGGCGAGGCTACTAAGCTTTAAACAAGAAAACATGGCCGATCAAGTCGTGCAAATCGATTCTCTACGTTTCAAATGTAAAATATATCGACTTGAACTGTAAGTTTTACGCCTTGTGAGGTGAGAAAACAATGCAAAATTTCTCTAAAAGGGATCGAGACACTTGAAATGAAGAGTAGTTATCGTTTCTTGGCAAAAAATCGCGTTTCTTGATGTGGTTTCAAGAGTAGATTGGTCTACATGAAAGGAATTCTCAACAGTAAATGTTCTTATCTGTGGCACCACGAAGAGGCAATGATGTTCAAGAACGCTATGGCGGCCTACAGCTATATTGGTGTCTTTTAAAACTGATTTTTGAACAACTTTGAACTTGAAAATACCATATTTTATATCGCAATATCAATGTCAATACATCGATGTACAATTTACGATTTGTGGACCTCAAAAGTTTGAAAGTTAAAGCGTTGTTTTAAGGACTTTATTATCACCAAGTGACAGTGGTTTCTAAAGAACTCTATAGCGGCTTATGGCTATATCGGACTCTTTTTCATGTCCTTTTTTTGAACAACTTTGGACTTCAAATTAACTTTTATTCTATCGCCATACGAAAGTTAAAACGTCAATCTACTGTTTACGATTTGTGGAAAAAGTGGAACATCGATAACAAAAGAAATATTTCAAGAATAAATAAAAGGTACATACATTTCTTTGTAATTTTTGTGTCTATTTCTGAATGAAACTAACTCGGCCAAATGGTCAATGCGCATGCGCGGCGCCATGCTGTATTAGATTTCTGGAAATGTTTATTTGCTGACTAAAATTGTAATTCTCAAAACTAACACCAGTGCCAAATGAACCAATCACAATCACACTGAGTGTACTATTGAGCAATCTTGACCAAAATTTATCACACTGAGAACAAAACCGTTTGAACAAGACAAGCTTGCTGTGTAGAACGTTTTGAAGTTACAAAGGACAAAGATAACATCTACAAGATTACTTAGGCCCGGGGGAGGGGGGGGGGGGCTGGGGGGGGGGGGGGTACAACCAACTTGGGTGGGGGTGTACCGCCTACCGGGTCCTCAAAACCCTGACCCTATATCCCAGACCTAGAATTTTGATTTCACATACCCTACCCCAGACTATACCTTAGAATTGTACACCCTATCCCAGACTAAAAAAACGCAAAACACGGTTATATTTGCAAATTGTTTAATTGAATTTAAATCGTTTTTTGTGCCGGCAGAAAACGTAGGCTAGCAGGCTAAAACAACAGACAAAATGTCAAAAAGATACCCTATCCCAGACAAAAACCTTTCCCTACCCCAGACAAATGGTAAAAAAAATGATACCCTACCCCAGACCTAAAAGCCGAAAAACATTTTGACGAGACAATTGAAAGATAATTGGAAATCTGTCTTTTTTGTTCGCATTGCTTGTTTTCAAACGTGGTTTATTTATAAGAATAAAAGACTAGAAAGCACATTTATAATTCTTGAATTCATTGTGTGTTTGTTTGTTTTTATAAAACAAAATATAATATTTTGCCGTCGAACATGCAAGTTATTTGTTCAAAATTAATCGAGTTCAATTGTAAAAAAAGCTCACTTATTCACTATGAAATTATCTTCATATGCATGTCAAGGATAAAATGAAGTAAAAATTATTGCCACTTTGAAGCGCTGTTTTCCTTTTCCTTTTGTTTGTTTTTATCAAATTCAATTTTTGACTTCCAACTTTACAGTTTGTCTAAAGGCGGCGTATTTTCAAAACAATGTCTCTGATTTTTGTCGCCTTTGAATTGCATGTCATTGCACCGTAGGCTTCAGGGTTTAGGTTACCAGAAAGTTCACAAGATGGAAAGTCTTTTTTACATTTTAATAGCCGTCTTTAGTAAGTAGTAGCTTATAACAGAAATAGTCTTAATAAAACTGTGAGCTGTCAATCAAAAACCATGTCTTTACTGGTGAATAGAGCATAGCTTTTTTGAGCGAATCAACAAATCACAGCTTACGTACTATCTAAGCTATATTATAATACATTTTGAAGGACATTGGCAATAAAAATCAAGTAACCTTCTATCGAACGTGCATACATTTTAGTATTGTAGTCTTTAAGGTGGTATTTTGTTTTCATCTGGATTTCAAATGTTGAGAGAAAAAGCATCGAAACATGTTCGAAATCGGTCTCTAGTCCGCCATCTTGAAAAACGTCGATATGCAAATGTATGCAATAATGTCATTAGCAGGGCAACATTACAACATTTGGCAGTGCAGCATGTATTGCCCTGTATATGGGTGCAATAGCGATAGCCAAAAAGACAAAGAAATTTATTTCTTTTGTTTTCCTGGCGGAAAAACTCCAGACCAGCATTATAGGTGAAAACCATGGATCGAATTTTGTAAAAGAAAAGCATTTAAACAATCGCCTTCTTCTGCTCATACTTGAAGAACATTCCTTTCTACATTGTTTGCTAGGTGATATACAAATTTATTATTTTGATTTTGATTAGCCGTTGCTAAAGTCACTAACGGCCGTGAAATAAAAGTAGTAAATAGGCTAAAAAAAGAACGAAATCAGGCACTTCTAAAGTCTAATATCTATTTTAAATTAAGGTTTGACGTTTTAACTATAACCGAAGGAGTTAGTGAACCGATCGAAACTTTGTAATTAATGAGCGGAGAGCAAACTTCTTACTTCGGAAAAATGCTATGTCAGTTTAGCATTCATAGAAGTATCCTTGAAAAGTTCAAATATATTGACATTAATCCTACAATTATTCGGTAAGGAACCGAGAGATAGTAGAAGAGAGATAGTCCGTATGGATTATATACTCGTACATTGTTGCTCAGTAAATTAATTGTTGTCAAATAGAGTTTGATTTCAAATCTAGACTAATATAGTTAAGACACTAAACCCGTGAAATATATATTAGACTAATGCTCCTTAATAGCCTCTACTTATATGTTTTTTTTTAGATTTTACTTCACGGGAAAATAAAAAGAGCTTTACTCTATTTCAATGACGACTAATCGATAGTATAACGTGAAGAAAAAAAATTCACAAAAACGTCTTTATTTTATAAAATTACGCCATGTATAGCTTTTTACTGATCAATGTTGAGCTTATTTAGTTTATTTATGCATAAATTCTGGCTTGCTTTGCTGCAATGGTCATCCATATCATACATTAAATCAGTAGGCCAAAGTCAAGATCGTAAAAACAAGCTTTCGTTGGACTAATTCTGATTGGTCAATATCCTGGAAAGGAGTGTTGTTCAAGTCTGAGCAGACGATAGTGGGGGAAAAACGGGAACCGGAAGAGCATCACAGCGGCTGCGCGGGAGGCTATTTGAACATCTAAGAACCAATTTCTTATTTCAATATATTTTTTCCTGCAATACATTCTACAAAAACATGATCGAAACGATCGCGATACAGATATCAAATATTGATTGAAAATACGTTGAGTATGCATCGATTGATGTTGAATAAATTCTGCTGTAGATTTTATTCCAATCTTGTCTGTTTCATAAATTATTATTTTTCCAAATTACTTTGTGATGTTGGAGGGCGAAATTTCTTGCCTAATATATAACATTGATATATTATGCATCTTTATCTTAATTTTAACCAACTCTACATTTTTGAGATTCTTTTGACCTGCGTCTTCCAGGTGTTTTTTTTGTTGACGCGATATTTTTGCCTTTTGTCACTTTTAAAACTAATATGAGAATTTTCAGGAATTACATTTGGAACAAAGTTAGTATTTATATTTTGGAATTCCCCTATCAATTGTATATAATTTGATTGAATAACATGCAATTGTGCTTTTCATTGTCAAAAAGGATTAAACGTATCGTCCATGCACTGTCATATAAGATCGATCGCTTTTAAACCTACAACAGAGTAATCACCATTGACGGTGTCATAATTTATTCTGTTTTTGTTTTTTCCCGTTCCACACTGTACGAAGTCTTTTGTCATATTTAATTTTCTACAATACGAATAAGTTCCTCTGAGAGCGGAAAAAATCTACATACATATAAAAGCTTAGATATGGCAAGTGATCGACGTATCTGGATTTTACCAAAAACCGTAATTAAGATTTCGTGATTTCCAAATAGAGAGAGTTGTTTGGAAGTTTGTTGTAATACGTTTAAAATTGTTTAATATTTACAACTTTAAAAGGTTTATTTGCAAAACTTTTTCTATCAATTACCTCGAAAACAGGCGGATGACTGCAACATAGATTTAGCTTCAATGTGCATGTGCCTGCGTTTGTTCTTTTTCGATTTATTTCAACATATATTAGCCATTTACTAAATAATGACCAGAAAAATATGTAGGTTGTGCTTACAACATTGATAAAAAAACTAACGAAGCGACAAAAGACAAATCGAAAACACACTTTGATAGATCAGAATGTTTCTAATAATAAGGTCAAAAAGTTTGATCCGTTCATGCTAACACATGCATCTGCAATTTAACATCTCGCGCTAAGACAACACTGGCTCACTTATAAATTTCCAATTTCTCCAAATATATAATTAGTATTACTTAAAACTTGAGGTGACTGGCTACTTTTGAACGCCATTTGGACGTTCGATAAATATGCGAGCCCACGATGTGCGCGCGCACAAAAACCGCTGAAAAAGTACAACATTTTATTTATTTTTATTTTTTGAGATTTAACAGGGCAAAACCTTCGAATTTTGCACTGGACTCTATACTTTCTTTATATTTAATTGAAAGAACCTCAAAAAAATCTACGTTATATCAAATTTTTTTGAAAAGTTAATTTGTCTAGCGTACAAAAAAAAAAGACTTTTGTAGGACTTTTTTGCCGACTTTTTTTGGGGTGTAAATTGTGTGACGCGTAACTCTCAGTTTTACTGCTAGGCTTATAAGGCATTAATAAGTCCTGATAAGTCTAATCGCCTCTCACACTCAAGCCATCTCCACCTCCGTCACTAGGACAGGTACACCCTGGGGAACCCGGTCTTGAGACTGGGTGATCGAACGGAGCTCTGGCACTAGTCTGTGAAGTAGCCTCTTTCATACTGGAAAAGCGATCTTAGAAAAGGCAAAAGGAAAGTATTGCTCTTGTCTTACGAAACTAATCCTATTTTTAGTTTCAAATAATTTATTTGTGTGATTTGAACGATTTAGTTAGTTAAATATTTATAGATAAGATAAGATGTCATTGTCCAACAAGAAGAACTACCATGATTTTCGACTTGGTACTATTAATGTAAGGACAGGGAAATGTGAAAGCAAGCTTGCTGATTATGTGATGCAATTCAAGAATCTATCCCATGATATATCTTGCATGCAGGAGGTTAGACGAAGAGGAGAAGGAGTAATACGTTTTGATGACCCGGTCCTTAAAGGATGGCGTGTTGTTTATAACGGTATGAAAACAGCTAGAGCCGGTGTTGCAGTAGCTCTCGCTCCTCATGTCATATTATTAGACGTTAACCACGTGATAGAGGGACGCCTAACCATGATGCGAGTAAAGATATATGGCATAAAACTATCCATCTTCAGTTGTTATTGCCCGACGGAACAATACGCTGAGTCAACAAAACAAGCATTCTATCAAACACTACACAAGGAAATACAGCGTATTAAAAAAGACAATCCATCATTCAAAATAATCGTTGCAGGCGATTTCAACGCGACAATCGGGACGGACTGCGAACTAAGTAAATGGAAATGCATTGGCCAGTTCCACGATCATGATCCTACAAGCTTCAATGGTTCACAATTAGTTGAAACAGCAGAAACAAACAATTTATTCATACTCAACACGATGTTTGCCACCAAGTCGGATGAACACAGATGGTCATTTGTGTCTAACTTGGGATACAAACGGAGATTAGACTACATTGTTGCCGAATGGTTTGTGAAACGTGCTACTAAAAACTGCCGAGTATACCCTATACAGAGCCTACCGTTCGAGTCTGATCATCGTGTAGTCGTCATGCATGCGCGTTTTCCAACGAAAAGGAAAGTAAGGCAAATATTTACAAGTAGCCCCCTGCGTGAAGTGAAACAAGATGTCCGGCAACTCAGAGACGACCCTGTGGTACAAACTAATTATAACATCAAACTTGACCATCTTATGAAGGAACAACCTGACTCGCAGGATATGGATGACGTGGAAGAATCTATCATCAATGCCATCAGAGAAGCCTCCAAAGACACAATTCCATCTAACCCTAAGGGAGAAATTGATAAACCATGGGTAAATCAAGACTACCAACGGTAAATCAAGACTACCAACAGCTCTTGCAGCAACAACGCGAAGAGAAAGACCCCATGAAAAAAAGAACCATTGGAGATGATATTAAGAAATTACGTATCCGACTTAAAAATGCCTATTTTAAAACTAAGGCAGATAAGATCAACTTAGCAAGCGAACATCGCAATACCGAGGAAGAATTCAGACTGATGAAACAACACTCGTCACTGGAAAGATCTAATAAAATACTGGTACCATTAAACAAATTGGAGGAGCACTTCGCAAAACACTTTGGTCCACGTACTTATGAGGCACAACCTGAGATAGAACACCCAGAGGACTACCCATATATTTTACCTCCGGATGACCTTCCTGAAGTTGAGATATCAGTTCCAGACAGAGAGGAAATCAAAGTGGAAATGAAGAGACTTAAGAATGGAAAATGCATGGGAACAGATAAAATTCACGCCGAACATCTGAAATATGCTTCATCGGAACGCCTCCTGACATACCTTGTAGTCTTAGTGAATCTGGTGTGGACATGCCTCCAGGTACCTGCTCGGTGGCTCATAGCAAGCATCACATGTCTTTATAAACGTGGGTTAAGATCACACGCAGAGAACTACAGAGGACTGAGTATCATTCCAACTCTATCAAAGATTATATCTGCAATTATCGTTGACAGACTACGTGATGCTTATGAATATATTATATTACCATCACAGTTCGGCTTCCGTAACAGTCGATCGACTAATGATGCAATCTTTATATTACGCCACGTTCTTGAGAAGTCTCGCAAATCCAAAATTCCGCTGTTTATAGCTTTCATTGACTTGAAAGCCGCATATGACTGGATTCCACGAGATGCACTTATAAAATGCCTTGAGATCAGGTTCAAGTGCCCTCAGATAATAGCAATCCTCAAAGCCTTATATACTAACACCAATGCTTTCATCAAAGGCTCAACCAAGCTGTTCGATACTCTGGTCGGATGCAGACAAGGAGCCATGGAATCCCCAACTCTATTCAATGTCTATATGGACTTCGTAGTTAGGATAGCTCGTCACGAAGTACTACGTTTATACCCAGAGACAGGTTTTAGAATTCAGTATTGTATACCCAATGAAGTTTCACCAAGGGAACTACGAAGAAACGCTAGAATGAGAGGTGAGAACAGAATAACTGAGCTCCTTTATGCTGACGACCAAGCCATTTTTGCCGAGTCTACTGAGGAACTACAAACCATCCTTCAGGTCTACGATCGGACATTTACCCGTTTTGGACTGCAAATGGCATACTCAAAAACTGAAACGATGGCATTCAACGTTGAAGAATATATTAAGAACAGAGATACCCTTGTACAAGTAAACGACACCAACATAAAAAATGTGAGAAGCTTTCAATATCTAGGCTACACAATCATGAATACAAATGAGAACACGAGGACTCTTGGTCTTAGAATTGGTTCGGCGTTTGAGAAGTGGAACGACCTTAAGCATGTTCTCACAGATCGCCATATACAGATGCCCATCAGAGTTAAGTTCCTAAATGCATGTGTGAGATCACGGCTGCTCTATAGTGTACAGACCTGGCAATTGTCGAATAAAGAACTAACAAAGATTGAGGTTGTATGGCATGGGTTTCTGAGAAGGATGGTGAAGGGTGGATATAGGAGAATGAAGGATGAGTGGAATGAGGACGAACTGAATGAGGACCTGGGATGGCGTTTTAAACTATCTAACGCGGACTTACGTCGCATCACTGATACAAAGCCAATTAGAATATTCTGTCTTCAACAACAACTAAAGTACCTCGCCCACATATGTAGATTGGACAATGATGATATGAGGAAACAGATTCTATTTGATGAACGTTCCATGAAATGGACCAAATTAGAAAAACAACTAGGGATGGATGGTCAACAGATCAGGCGAATGATGATGGATAAGACAAACTTTCTGTGTCTATTAGACCATCTATTAGACCACATAGGCACACCCTTAAGGGGTTAACCCCCAGAAAAAAAGGAAAACAGAAGAAGAAGAAGACTTCACGGGAGTTTTAAAAGCACTTACAGGACTAGATATGACAAATCAAGGTATTTCTTTGTCATTTATTCAAAACTATCCATGTTGTATTTTAGAATGATTAGCCGGCATTTGTGTTTTATATAGTATGAAAAATACTATTTTCTTATAAGTTGTATATATTTTTTCATGCCGCTTCCGTTTTCTTCGCAAATTTTGCTTCAAAAACACGCGCGTAGGCATCCAATAAATGCTGACTATATCGAAAACAATAAATAATAGTAGATTTTTATGGCTAAAAACAAGTGCAATGCGAAATATGACTATTGGAAATTAATGATTAACTAAACTTTTACTGACAAACTAAGAATTTTACAGACAACTGACAAATGGCCTAATTTTTAGCTGACAACTGACAATTGAGCTAAATTCTAACTGACAACTGATACTAGGACCCCCCCCTCTTTTGTGTTGCTGTTGTTGTTGTTGTTATTGCTGCTGTGATTATGTGTTGTGATTGATTAGGACGATGACGGTGTTGTTGTCATATTTAATGTTATTGTTGATGAGGACAAAGATTATGATATATGTTTATGATATTGTTGTTGTTGATGATGACAAAGATGATGATATATGTTTATGATATTGTTGTTATGGATTATGACAAAGATAATAATATATGTTTATGATATTGTTGTTATGGATTATGACTAAGATAATGATATATATATGTTTATGATATTGTTGTTATGGATTATGACTAAGATAATGATATATGTTTATGATATTGTTGTTGTTGATGATGACAAAGATGATGATATATGTTTATGATATTGTTGTTATGGATTATGACAAAGATAATAATATATGTTTATGATATTGTTGTTTTGGATTATGACTAAGATAATGATATATGTTTATGATATTGTTGTTATGTATGATGAAAAAGATGATGATATATGTTTATGATATTGGTGTTGTGGATGATGACAAAGATGATGATATATGTTTATGATATTGTTGTTATGTATGATGACAAAGATGATGATATATGTTTATGATATTGTTGTTGTTGATGATGACAAAGATAATGATATATGTTTATGATATTGTTGTTATGGATGATGTCAAAGATGATGATATATGTTTATGATATTGTTGTTATGGATTATGACTAAGATAATGATATATGTTTATGATATTGTTGTTATGTATGATGACAAAGATAATGATATATGTTTATGATATTGTTGTTATGGATTATGACTAAGATAATGATATATGTTTATGGTATTGTTGTTATGTATGATGACAAAGATAATGATATATGTTTATGATATTGTTGTTATGGATGATGTCAAAGATGATGATATATGTTTATGATATTGTTGTTATGTATGATGACAAAGATGATGATATATGTTTATGATATTGTTGTTATGTATGATGACTAAGATGATGATATATGTTTATGATATTGTTGTTATGTATGATGACAAAGATGATGATATATGTTTATGATATTGTTGTTATGTATGATGATAAAGATGATGATATATGTTTATGATATTGTTGTTATGTATGATGATAAAGATGATGATATATGTTTATGATATTGTTGTTATGTATGATGACTAAGATGATGATATATGTTTATGATATTGTTGTTATGGATGATGACAAAGATAATGATATATGTTTATGATATTGTTGTTATGGATTGTGACAAAGATGATAATATATGCATATTGTTGTTGTTGATATATATTCTTACCTCTACACCAGGATCCAATTTTTGTATATCCTGGTTTACATCCACCACAGGTAAAAGATCCTACACTGTTGGTACAAACAGCGTTTGGGTCACAATTGTCTGTATTGATAGTGCATTCATCAATATCTAAAACACAAACAAGAAAACAAGTCAAATTCTTCCCATATGTTATTAAAGTCTACCTATCCCATATCCTCATGATTTGACGACAAATGTTATACTTATACAAATATTATTCTTAATATTCAGATAACCTCGGGACCCGTTATTTCCCGAGGGTTGTTTAAAGGCACCGCTAGCGCTGTACAAATGTCAAAAGGCGCATCTGTACAGTATTAATATCAATCCGGAGTAAATTCAAATCTGTTTTTTATTGTGTAGAGGTAGTATTATCGCGTGCTTGGCTTGGAATTTGTGAATGTTTTATAACAAATCGAGGCATTGCCTGTGTAAATGCGCCTTTTTTCAAATAGTACAGCGGTACTAGATAAAGTGAAACTGAAGTATTGGTTACTTGTTAATTTTCTATACCTGAACAAGTTTTTCCATCACCAGTGTATCCTGAGTTGCATTGGCATGTGTATGCGCCTGCAGTGTTCGTACAGCGGGCTAGTGTTTTATGACATGAGTGAGCACCAGATGTGCATTCGTCAATATCTAGAAAAACAAACAACGACATGACAAATACATGCATAAATTGAATAAAAGGCAAACTTAGAGTCGGGCCTTCTAGCCCGACTAAAAGTATGTTCAAGAAGGAAAGCAATTATAGGCATGCACCTATTTCAAAAAGGCTTTCCAAGGCGATAGGACTTTCCAAGATGGAAAGGAATTATATTGGAGCTCCACACCTAAGAAAAAAGGGAATGCATCGTGTTGATTTTTCATGGCTTACCGCAGAAAGCCCAAACGCACGTCCTTACCTACGTACATACGTACATACGTACATACGTGTACATCGCGATGCTGATTGGCTGGTCACATTTCGGCGGGAATTAATTAAATTAATTGTGTTTTTTTTTATTCACATAAAAGTCAATCAAACAAAAGACAACAACAAAATGCTACCTAGAGGCAGATCACTCATAAATTTAAATTTTCAACGTAGGATATCGAATTTTTAACGGGGAAAACAAAGCGGGGAGTTTTGACAAAAGCAGACCGTAAACATGAAAGAAGACGTGCAAGACTCCTGTGCAAGACAAACACATTTCACTAAAACGAGCAAATCGAATAGCGAAAGAGCAATAATATAGCGTGTGTGTAGATAAAACTTGCAGCTTTACAACTGAAATAATGTTTTTCCACGTTCAGGAAAAATCAGGAAAAGTAACGCCGGACTAAGCAAGTTCAAGGCATTTCGTGATTTAAGTTATATTTTTCTGATAATTTTGAAAAAAAATCTATGCTTAACCCTATTCAGACCGGGGGGAGGAGCTTTTTAGGCCCCCCTCAGCTTTCAAGCTGAATAACATCTGGACGGTAATAGCAAAACCCACCAAACTTGTTTTCCTACAACTTATCAGGGAAAAGTTTAAACATAATGAGTCATCAATCGTTTCTTGGTACGTAGGGTTTGACATTTTGGATGCATATATAGTTTCAACTACGTTTTAATTAAACAAAACGACCAAGCTTTCGGACACATTGTCCATCTTCAAGGTAACAATGGAAAACGTTACTAGCGCGCGCTAACTATTTGTACATATGATACTTGTGTGCGAGCAATAAATTTAACATTTTATCTAAGAATTATTAGAAAATAAACAAATAACAAACACACACATATTTTGATTGATTGATTGATTGATTGATTGATTGATTGATATATTGATTGAATGATTGATTGATTGATTGATTGATCGATTGATTGACTGATTGATTGATTGTTTGTTCGATTGTTTGATTGATTGATTGATTGATTGATTGATTGATTGATTGATTGATTGATTGATTGATTGATTGATTGATTGATTGATTGATTGATTGATTGATTGATTGATTGATTGATTGATTGATTGATTGATTGATTGATTGATTGATTTGTTGTTTGTTCGATTGTTTGTTTGTTTGTTTGTTTGTTTGTTTGTTTGTTTGTTTGTTTGTTTGTTTGTTTGTTTGTTTGTTTGTTTGTTTGTTTGTTTGTTTGTTTGTTTGTTTGTTTGTTTGTTTGTTTGTTTGTTTGTTTGTTTGTTTGTTTGTTTGTTTGTTTGTTTGTTTGTTTGTTTGTTTGTTTGTTTGTTTGTTTGTTTGTTTGTTTGTTTGTTTGTTTGTTTGTTTGTTTGTTTGTTTGTTTGTTTGTCGCTCCCAAGTATCACATGTACAAATAGTTAGCGCGCGCTAGTAACGTTTTCCATAGTGACCCTGATCATGAAGATGGACAATTTGTCCGAAAGCTTGGACGTTTTGTTTAAATAAAACGTAGTTGATAGTTACTATATATGAATCCAAAATAATGAATCATGTTCATGAAATTGGATGTTTCCATGGCAACCGTTTTGTGACAGGTAGGTTTTACAAATTTCCTCTTGCTTTGTTTTTTTTTTGTTTCGCCTATAGTTTTCCGTCTAATTCACAAAAATTAATCAGAGAAAAAGCCCGGTCTGAATAGGAATAACGTTACTGTGTACCTTCGCGGTTTACTTTCGCAAAAATATAGAGCTTAATAAAAAAATGTAGTGCGTGAGAAAGACTCTATAGGTAAATTCATTGGAGGACGAGGGAATTCCACGTTGAATTTCACGAGAGAAATCAATATCGCATGAATCGCGGAGTCCGCGGAGCGATTCAGAAACCGGATGAGAGGGTATTCCACGCTAAATACCCTCGCATCCGGTTTCGTTCTCAGCCAATCAGCGCGCTTTAAAATAATAAAGTATGAGATTCTATAGGTAAATTCATTGGAGGACGAGGGAATTCCACGTTGAATTTCACGAGAGAAATCAATATCGCATGAATCGCGGAGTCCGCGGAGCGATGAGTGCGATATTGATTTTTCGAGTGAAATTCAAACGTGGAATTCCCGAGTCCAAAAATGAATTTTCCTTGAATCTTATACTTCAATTTAAGCTTCAAAAACCAGACGCGCGCTGCTCGCTGCTCGTTCCGATGAATTCAGAAACCGGATGAGAGGGTATTCCACGCTAAATACCCTCGCATCCGGTTTCGTTCTCAACCAATCAGCGCGCGAGTTTAAATTGAAGTATAAGATTCTAAGTGAAATTGGGTGTCTTTGTCTATGCATAATGTTTGTCAATATATGTTGATCTCCAAATTAAAACCGTGTTAGCGTATTTTTGTGTTCTACTTAGCTTAGAAGTTATTTAGACTTGAGTAACGAAACGTGAATATTTAATGGTTCAGTAAATATTCGAAGTCATAAATAAATCAAAGGCACCCGATGGCGAACTCGTGGATTGCTAGAACATTTTGAAAGCGCTAAGAGTTTAGTACCACTTTTCATGTAGGCTCTACTGATTTAAAAAAAATCGCTGGCAGCAATTAAAACAAAAACGTCCGTTCCACATAATCTGTAATTTCGAATTCGTAGTTTAGATTGGGCATGACCCATGCACATAGTAGTTACATGTACATGTTTTGTATTGTTGTAAGGAAAAATAACCTGGGCATACGCGTATTACAAAAAGCAAATACAGTCCACACTTCTTGAATAACTACATACATAGTACATACCTTTTTCACACTGATCGCCTGTAAAACCACTTTTACATTTGCATCGAAAGTCTTTTCTGTTTTCTTGGAAGATGCATTTGCCTCCATTTCGACAAGGCGTGTGTTGACAGGGATTCTGAAAATAGACACAGGTTTTTAGCGAGCTCTATAATATCCCACATAAGTTATTGTGTTGTTGAGATGCACTAGATCAGTAAACGGTTTCAACTTTTCAAAAGTATTTACAATGGACATTAGATATGCTTGCTTCCTTTTTTTGAGGATTGAGATTTATTATTATTTTTCACCTTTTTAGAAATAACTTTAAAATTTGCAAATAATTATGTGTGTATTTAAACATTACCCAACGATTCCTTACCTGAACACTATAGTGGTTAACACCGATGTTTTTAGCCATGTTTTTTCTGTTAGTAAACTGGTCTGAGGAAAGCAGCTCGCATTTGTGTCGGCCATGCCTTATAGGAATAGTCCCAAAATTCACCGACCGACACCAATAGACCCCAAGGCACTCAAAGATGCAATTCATTTTGCCATCAACGAGTGTGGACGTCATCTTAACGCCATGGATGTCTTGTGGTAGAGTTAGCTCTTGTTGTGGATACAGGTCGAAGATAAGATCTAGAGCACGATCCTGAGATCTATCTGTACTTAAGGCTTCTTGTATTCCTTGCACGAGGATAAGAACACAAATTGCAGTTTGGAATGACGGTTCCATAGTTGCAGACTAATATAGCTTTTGACTCTCGAACAAAAACCTTTAAAACTGTTTCTGTTCAGTCAACTAGCAGATATAATAAACTTTTAGAAACAGTACAAAAGGCCAAATCATCAAAAAATGTTTCAACCTGAGAAGAGTCTCTGTTTACCGGAGCGTTCAATAACAATGTTCGAGCGAAGTTGTTCTGTACTGCAAAATGTGTCGCTGTTGAAGTATATCTTTATGTTATTTTCGAGTGCATGTAATTACGCTTATTTGCCAGAACTTTGTCATGTAAAATAATATATAACAAATAGAAATCAATTAGAAATGTTATTTATTTATTTTGATTCCATTACCACCTGAATTGAATAGAATGACTGTTTGTCGTACAGTTATTTCAAAAAGGTTGCTGGAGTAAACATATCTAAATATTATTATATTTACGATTACATCCTCTCTTTTTGGCAGAAAACGAATTTACAGCACAATGCCAGTACAATTTAGTAAAAAAAGCTTATACATGTAAATAATCAAACTATGCTTTGCCATCCAGAAAAGCACTCAAAGAAAATGTTAAGAATCTGATATCCGATCTTTAATGCGTTTTTTAGAATATGATACAGTCATTGTCATTAATGTTGTCCACCTAAAGAAGAAATGAACACTACTACAAGTGACATGTAATTCTTTGTTGATTTGTTTTACAGCATTTGAAATTTCAATTTTTAACTATAAAATGAGTAACAATAAACACGGATTATAAATTATGAACTTATGTTCACAATTAATGATAGTACTAGTATCGAGGATTGAGAGAGAACGTATATTGTGTCACGTGATATTTCTTATAGTGTTAATGTCCTTTTTAGTGGACAATGTTAATGACATTGACTAAGTGTATATTTTTAGCTTGTAACCATTGCCTCTTCTTTCATATCGTTTAAAATTGGTGTTGTAAAATATTTTTACTGGGATACCTGTGGTATCACAGTCTTAAAATGCCTTTGTTTTTTGTTTTTTTCTGCCCGACAAAATGAACAAATTGCGCAATATTACCCAGAGGGTAATTGCGGCCTCACAATACTCTCGACGCCATGACATATTGTCCCATTGATTTCGTCGATACCATGACAACCCTGATATCGTCCAATCATATATCAGGTCTGTGTCTTGTTTTTATTTGTGATGTGATTGACGGTGATTGGCGTTGTCACTATTTTGACAGAAAATAACACGTGAAGTCGAGTCATTGTGATTGTTCGATCGAATATCGACTCGTGTTTACTCGTTTTAATAACTCTGATCCCGCATAAACTAATGGCTATATTAGACTGATGATCGCCAAGACATTCATTATTATTAGTTGCTGTACTACAGGGTTGACACCCGAAATATAGCTGGCTATTTTCCTCTTTATAAAGACGAGGATATCTTGGCCGGAAGGATCCGCCGTTAGCAAAGTCGTCATTTCTAGCACAAAACAGAAGCCGATGTGCCAGCAGAATTGCATTCGCTACGGCATATTATCTAGCACTTCCAAACAGAAATCTTGAGTTTATATTGATTAATGTGCTATTTTTGTTCTTCACAATGTCGGAGAACGTGAATTCCTTCACGAAACCTACAAAGCGAACATTGTCAACACGAGGGCAACACGCCGATCGATATAAACATTCAAATCGGCCTGTCTGAAAACCACTCTCAACAGCCCAAATCGCCTCAAAAATTACACATATTGCTTTAGTAACTATCTATCTTTCTTGTTCTGACGTTCAATTCTTAAGAACAACTTCATAAAAGTCCCTCTGAGACAGTTTTAGAACTCTATATCGCATACTCAAATCTAGTAAGCCTTTGGGCTCTTGGGGGTAGGGAACGGGGTGAAATGTCAACATTTTGTAACACAGGCATCCCGGTACATAGAAATATCGAGCAGATTCAAACAAGCCCAAAAATCACACACATTTTTTCTTTTTGTGAACTGGGAAAATAGGATTTTATGCACTGGTCATCAATCAAATAAAACACACATGGCAATTATATTTTAGCAAAACACAATTTAAGAGTTGACTTTTAATATATAAAAAACTACTGAAATGATACGTTGGGTGTAAACAACAAAATAAACATATAGTCATTGTCAAAAAAGTTGTGAAAAAAGACCAAGAGAACTATTATCTGATGATTTGTATATTTGTTTTAAACGATATAAATTCTGGTTTCAAACTCTTTAGTGAGTAACAGTGAACAAAGAATAATAATTATGAACTCTACTTATACAATAATTTCTGGTATCGAGTATTTAGGGCGAGTATATAAGGTCTGACATGACATTTCTTTTGGTCTAAATGATTTTTTGGTGGACATCATTAATAACATTGTCTGTATAAGAGAGAACTTGATCCACGCTTTCAGCATAGTCAGTAGTCCAACGGCAACCTAACAAGACCCTGGCTCCCAAGGATCCACTACCATCCAGGTATCCCAGTTTACCCTGCCAACAGGGTCTAGTTTCAAATAAAAAAAAAGAAAAGAAAGAAAAAACAGAAAAAAAAGGATTGCAATATAATTTACCTCTCATTTTGAGTATTAAATTATATAGCTCAAACTTACAGTACAAATCTCCTTTCAAATACATCTTCAAATGGATATATACATAACTATAGTAGTGAACTATCTCAATTTAATTTCAAATCTTAGGATTCAATCTCAAAAATTTCAGTCCAATATTTTGGAACAGTGAAATAACTACATCTAGTTTGCAATGATATATTCTTCTCAGTTGAAAGCACGTGTATGCAAGCGGTGATTATATTTTAAAGCACTATATAGCAAGAGCTATTCTTACTAGAGCGGTTGTTGTATCAACATTAATTACTCTAAAACTTTGAGTAAACATCTCAAATTAAAGTTCGCTAATGGGACTTATCATTTTTATTTATCTTATAGATATTAAGTTAAGTAACCAAAATAAATATTTACATTTTACAAACTTAGAAAGAACAAATAAATAATTATCTGTTTGCTTGCATCTACGAATTATGTTATCAAAAGTTACAGATATTAAGTTAAGTAGCAATAAACAACTGAAGGAAGATCATGTAACGTAAAATAGAATCTAATTTTTTAGGGAAGCCTTAGAAAAGTACCAACAATTCCCAAATATTGTACGCTTAGAAGCAGGGAGAAGTATTCACGAGTGATAATTTTTTTTTGTAGGTATTATTAAATTTTCAAAACTCCTATAGCACTCACACACACAAATCACCCAAACTACTATTTTTTTGTGATTTTTACAGCTTTCAATGGGATAGTCTATATTTAGTACTGGCAGGTGTTTTGACAGCACATACTTCCGTCATTTGAATTATTATAACTGTTTCAATGGAAACTCAAACACACAAAAATATTGTTTTTGACATTTTACAAACTTAGAAACACAAATAAATAATTATCTGTATGCTTGTATGTACGAATTACGCATTTACAGTTATAGATATTGAGTTAAGTAGCAATATACAAGGAAAACCATGTAACGTAAGATATAATTAAACGTTTTTAGGGAAGCTGGATATAATTTTTCTTGGAGCGGCCGGATTGAAAAAAAACTTGCACATACTTTTAGCCACTTCAAGCTTAAATAACTTGACAACAAAGTTTTCAATTGTTAAACCAAAATGAAACAAAACAAAACAGAGCATACAAAAAAATGAATTAAAAGAAAAAGAAACAAAGACAAAGAATAAAATCAAAGACAAAGACAAAAAAATAGCAAGGATAGTTTTATGACGTCCGCGTCAAACCTGAGCAATCTTCCTCTTTATCGCCGATTGCAAACTGACGCTCAGATTTTTTCACTCCCCAGCCCCTTCTCCTCCATATAGTGGGAGTATAGTGGGTTTTTTTTTTGAGTTTTCCCCCAATCTTTGCTAAGAACCCTTAGTAGAGATGAGTTATTTACAGCAAAATTATGTACCATTTGATGATCTAATAAACGGCCACTAGCGTGGTCCAACTTCGCCAAAATCCAATGAATTGAATCCAATCTAACCAAACCCAGCTCGTAGCCAATCCATTGTTTGAAGAAACAACAGACAGCAATTTAAATAAACTATTTTCTATTGACGTCCTGAACTCTATTCTCTACTTGGCATTTTAGGAACGAGCAAGTTTTAATCTACTAAGCAAACAGCGTTTATCATTTAACAAATAATCTGAAATTATTATATCCACTAATTTCAGAGTACTTCTATCAAAAGAACAAAAAATGTAGAAGCTTTAGAAATGTACCAAAACTTCATAAATACGGAATGATTAATAGCAGGGAGAAGCACTCACGAGTAATATCCATTTTTTGTAGGTATTGGAGATTTTCAAAAGCTAATTGTTTTTTTTTTTTATATATGAAAATCAGCCAAGGTAGTATTTTTTCACTATTTTTTTGTGATTGTTTACAGCTTGCAATAGGATAGTTTATTTTTAGTACGTGCAGGTATTTTGACAGCAGATTCTTCCGTTATTTGAATTATTATCCGTACGGTTGTAACACTAGCTATTTTAATTAAAATTATCAAACAAAAAACTTGTTATTGACATTTTAAAAACTTAGAAAGAACAAATAGATAAATATCTTTATGCTTGCATCTATGCATTCCGCATTCAAAAGATATAGAGATTAAGTTATGAAAATCCCGTAGCGTAGAATAAAAAAAATGATCGATTTTAAAAGAACTGGATAGAGTTTTGTCGGATCCGAATTACAATAAAAGCAGGTACTTTAGCAAATTCAAACAACTCGTGCATGCCCCCGAAGTTTAAATGTTTAAACCAAAAACAAGAAAAGCATGCTAAAAAAAGAGAAGCTAAAAGAAAAAGAAAAAAAGATTAAAAACTTAGACAAAACAACACAAACAGCTACAAAACATAAATGGAATGTAAGTTTCGCAGTAAAATTAAATGATTTTATGTCTTTGTTAATATGATTTCGTTCTCACTTCAGGTTAAGGAGACTTCCGGTATTATAGCAGAACAGTGACGTCACACCTAAACAGTGTTTCTCTTCCTCGTCGATTACAAACTCCACCACCCCACCTCCATTTAGTGTAAGAATAGTGGTTTTATTTGGAATTTTTCTCCCCCACCTTTGCGAAGAACGAAGCCTTTATAAATGGCTAGGTCATCCTTAGGGATGAATTATTTGAAACAACATTATGTACAATTTCATGATCTAATAAACGGCCACTAGCGCTAAGATACGTGTGCTTCCCTTCACTTTCCTCCATTCTCACCAAACCGAGTTCACAGCTAATTCATTGCTTGAAGAAACAACAGGCAAAAACAGCAGTTTGAGTAAACTATTCTCTATTGACGTCCTGAACTCTATTCTCTACTTGGCATTTTAGGAACGAGCAAGTTTTAATCTGCTTAATACATCTACAATTTCTTTGTTTTTCTATGAAAAGAACGCAAATGTAGAAGCTTTAGAAATGTACCAAAACTTCCCAAATAAGGTATGTTTAGCAGCAGGGAGAAGCACTCACGAGTAATATTTATTTTTTTGTAGGTATTTTAATTTTTTCAAACCTCATAGCACTTTCACTAAAATCACCCGAACTACTCTTTTTATGATTTTTACAGTTTGCAATGGGATAGTCTATATTAAGAACTGACAGGTGTTTTAACAGCAGATACTTCAATCATTTCAATTATTAGCCGTACGGTTGTAACACTAGCTGTGTCCATGGAAACTCCAACAAAAAAGAACTTGTTATTGACATTAGAAAACTTAGAAAGACCAAATTTATAATCATCTTTAAGCTTGTATGTACGAAATACGCAATCAAAAGTTTTACCAATCTTGTTCAACCGTTCGTTTTGCTTTGGTACAATGCATTTTTCTAAAGAGTAATACAAGGTGCATTGTATATATATGATTAAAAAGTATCTCTTATCACTTGCTTGAGTTTGGAGACTCTATGTTATTACGCTTATTTGCCAGAACTTTGTGGTGTAAAGTAATATATAACAAACAGAAATCAATTAGAAATGTTTTATATTTATTTTCATTCCAATACCACTTGATCATGAATTGAATAGAATGACTGTTTAATATATAGTTATTTCAAAAAGGTTGCTGTAGTGAACAACAATTAATATTATTATTGATACCTATTCTGAAGAACAAAACGAAACCAAATTAATGAAATTAAATTAAGAATATATTGAAATCAAATTAAGAATATCTTGGCATGGTACTTAGCAAGGAATCATATTGAAAATACATTTATATAACTACATATAAAAAGCTAAAGTTTTATTGAACCGATCTTTCGGAGTAGTCGTCCATCCTCAGGGCTATATGAATGACAAGGGACTGCGCGGCTAATTGTTCTCCAATATGCCTTTAGTCAATTGTTCAGCGGTACTAGATAGTACGAAACATGAGTATTTTTCAGTGTGACATTCAGTCAATTAGAAAGTCAATTTTTTAACAGTAGTCCTTTTCACAGTTCTCATAGATCAACCTCAGACTTCGTTGCAGTAATATATTGTTTAGTTTTGGATTACAGATAATTTTAATTGAACTACTGTACACGTTAATTTATTAAAACATTATATAGACACAAATTCCAAAGAATATAAATAGCTACGCATTGTTATTATATTACTTGTGTAGCAAAAAAAGGAATTATAGGCATATATACATCTATTTTCTATGTTCATTTTTAAAATAAAATAACTGTTAACTGTAAAAAGTCGCAGGATGATCGTTGTGCGAGAGCGATTACAGTTTATATATTATATATATACATATATACATATATCGGGTTCATTGTTGGAACGAATCCGCGCGAGATTCATAGTATATAAGCGTTTCCTAACACTTAGTGGTGTCAGCTAGTCTTGAATACTTATTTAGTATTGATAAATATGCTTAAATACTCGTAAATACGCTTAAATACATTGCCACAATGCACCCGATATATGTATATATGTATAATCTAAGATTTACAGAATTTTTGCAAAAACGCTGTGTATATATAAGGCATATTTGCCGCAAAAGGCATATTTGCTTCCTCTCTTTTGTCAATTTTGAAATTTCCAAAAACAGTGCGCGAACACGATGCGCACTAGCAAGGGTCCCCAACTAACTTAAAGAGTCTTTTGTTCACGGCTTATGACAGGAAGTGCAAGCGTACATAGATACACATTCATACGCCCCTCTGTATACAAAGCGATGCTGATTGGCTGTTCACTTTTGGACGGGAGGTTGACGTGCGCCTAAAAACTAATGCGGCTTTTGTTTTTGAAGACTTCAACATGTACAGTTGATTTGTATTGACAACAAGCATCAAACAAACAAACAAACAAACAAACAAACAAACAAACAAACAAACAAACAAGCAACATCAGCAAAATATTTCAGTCTTTCTAAGAGACCTAAATAAAGTAAAAGTACCTTAACGTGAAAGTATGAGCACAGGCAGCCCGGCTCTGAATTACGTCATTGAATATGCTTGTATATTAGTGCCGACTAAATCGCTCTAGTTAAAAAAGGCTCAAGTATACAGATGATACTACTATACAAATCAGTGTCTGTAAATCTAAGCCTAATGAGTCACGTGACACTGTTAATCAGTACCTAAAATGGTCACTAGATAATTGTAAGACATGTAATGTTCAAGTTTCTAAATATAATGAGCTCTGGAGAGAAAAAGTAGAGTCGGCTTTAGTAACACTCGATCCGATAGACATTAAGCAGGTATATTCACTTAAAATGTTAAGCATCACGTTTTAGAGTAATTCTATGTTCAGCGAACACATCAGAAATAAGCTGATAGAAGCCAACAGGTGTCTATTTATTCTCACGAGCTGAGGAAAGGGGGGTACTGAACATTTGCTTACTGCAATAGTACTACCTAAAATTAGTATTTATGCGGCTTCTAGTCCAGAGATTACTACGTACTGCTGTTATAAGCGTAATTACATATTTTATTTTATTTTAATCTATGAGTTAGTAGATAAGTTTGATTGTGCTATTTTTAGAAAAGTATAAGCGGGGATGTTTATCATCATTTATACTACTTGCTTCCTAAAGTGAAGGAGTCTACACTTTAACTAAGGAAAACCACGAGTCTTTTGTCTAAAGTGAACACGGAGCAGTTCAAGTTATCTTATATTAACAGATTAATTTTTGAAAATAAACTAGCGGATAGTTGTGATGATGGTGGTGGTAAGGATAATATATGTGACGATGATGGTAATGATGGCGAGAATGATGGTAATGACGATGATGGTAATGATGATGATGATGATGGTTGTGATGATGGTGGTGACGATGTTTTTAGTGTTGATGATTGTGGCGATGATGATGATGACGATGATCATGATCATGATCATGATGATGATTATGATTATGATGTTGGTGTTGATAATTATGGTACGTAATGGTGATAATGGTTGTGTTGATGATTATGATAATATGGATGATGTTGATGATGATAACACGGTGATGGTGATGATGGTAACGATGAAGATGGTTGAATTGTGATGACAATGGTGTTCACGGTGGTGATAGTGGTAGTGTTGATGAAGATATTGGAGATGACGATGATGATGATGGTGGTGTTGATGATGGTGGTGATGATGATGATGATGCATGGTGATGTTGATGATTGTGATGATGATGGTGGTGGTGATGGTGATGATGATGGTGATGATGATGGTGATGGTTATGGTGATGGTGAAAGTGATGGTAGTGATGATGATGGTTATTATTATTATAAAATTGTCCGACAATATTAATAATATGTTCGTCGATGCACTCATCCTTTCGTCGTCTTGGTATTAGTTAATATTTCTCTGTCTAGGTCGATTTTCAAAGCGCTTTCTAATAAAAACCTGATTAAGTAACGTATGATACTCGTAAAATATGGCCGCAGTGTAATCTTTATTGTAAAAAACCTAATGATTGTGATTAGTAAGACAATGTTATTCTAATTAAGGTACGTAGGAGTTTCCTTTGCAATCAGTCTAGCATTGTTAGTCATGGGAACCAGCTGCTTTGGACATGTACATCATGTTGTTGTTGTATATCTATTTTTATAACATCTTTTCGCTCTATCTCTGAATATACTCCAAAAACGGTCTTAACAATAGAGCGTATTCGTATAACCCACTTTTAAAATGCATATGAGAATATGTGTAAAATAATATGTTTTATTAGGTGTGCGTGTTATAAAATGCTTCAGTGAGTTGCGCTCTCGGCTTCAAATAATCAAGTAAAACATGATTGAAAACGAAAACGTTTATAGATTTACTCGAAACCACTTTTATCAATGTTTTCCACAGTGGCTTGTGGCTCACAGAAAAAAATAGAAAGCAAATAGTTACACGCACACCTCATTAACATGTTATTTCACATTTGCATTTTAAAAGCGGGTTATACGAATACGCTGTAATATATGACGATGGTTTTCTCTGTATATGACGCAACGTGTATGTTAGCTATAATATCTATACCAAGTTTTGTTTTAGTTAACCTTTTTTCCCGCTTTAACAGTTATTTGTGTGTCTACTTTTTTTGAATTTCATTGTATAAGTAGTACTAACTATACTATACTACTATAATCTAAATAACGCGCCTATTACGACTTCATAATGTATCTCTATAAATGATTCAATTTGATTGGCTTTTTGTTTATTTTGAGTAAAATATAGTTTAACTTGGATATGAACTGTAAAAGTTTAAGGTTTAAAGTAATAAAATATTAAATCAAAGAGGTGATTGTAGGTCGTGTGAGTATTAAGCATGAAACTACTTCGATCTATTTTTGAACATTTTTAATGTCGAGCATTCGACCACACTGGGTCGTCTTGAGGACTAACAGAAACATATCTGCTGTTAGTCCTGAAGACGACCCAGTATAGTCGACATTAAAAAATGTTCAAAAATAGGTCGAAGTAGCATCATGTTTAATTAAAGATTGTTGTTGTTGTTTTGAATATGTAGCTTGTTTGGATATCTGAGAACATACAGCGCTTTTAATAATTACGCGACCATCGACGTTCAAATACCAACATGCGAGATGGGTTCACGCTGCCGTCAATCGAATATAATCAATCGGTACCTTTGGTGTTCTGATCAGTTTTTATGAGATAGCTAGTGTTTTTTTTTTTTTTTTTTTATTAGTTAATTTTTAAATTAACCAACAAAAATTGTTTTTAAACAATTAAAAATGGTTCGATTGATGTTGTTGTACACGTTGCAGCGCAGTATTCGGAGTTGTCCCTCTCTGTAACTCTACAAGATTCAAGCGATTGACTTGGTTTCGTATATACGTTTCGTCTATCACAGCATTGGTTCCCCTCGTGCACCATTCAGTGATGGCATTCTTGAACATTGTTCTTAAGTCTCTCATACTGACGATCAGAACAGTTGGACTAATAGCAGTATTAGAATACGCAAATACGGCATTGGTTCTCCTGATAATGTACTCTGTAGTAAAGTTTAACTGTAGCTTCAAGGCAATGTTAATACATTGAAATACAACAAAAAAGAAATACGGCAAAATGAACGTGAATATTAACGCAACAAACGCAAATGTTCCATAGAACCTCCAGGAATTAACACGCCGTACAAGTGAGCACATTTTCTTTCTTCTTAACTCGAGTAGAAGACGAATATTAGAGCAGGACAGAATAATGGCGGGTATGACATAGATTATTGCACTAAACCCAAAGAACAACACTCGATATACCGGCACGGTTTTCTCAACATTGCAGTCTAGTGTATAACTATCAGAGCCGACATCGACACGTTGAAGACGGTATGTAACTGAACCCATGATAGCAATAGGAACACTTATTACCCAGGCAAGGATTACCAATATCTTCACTCCACGTATAGATGGTACCCGGAATGGATGAAATACTGCGAGATATCGCTCTATACCGATAATGAACAAGTTAATGATTGTTACTGCTGGAAAGAAGAGGTTACAAAACCGGACCGCTTTACACTTGAAGTCAGTGTCTATGATATCAAGAAAGTTAGTAGCAATTACTAGTGGTAGTGAAAGTAGTGCACATGTAAAGTCTGATGCTGCCAGGCTTTGTACAAATGTATTTGTTACTAGGAAACGATTAAAGGATTTTCCTGTGATAGATCGTGGCTTTCGTGTAACACCTCGAACGTTCTTTAAGTACAGAATCATCCCATTGGCAATAAAAGCATAGAAACCTAAGATAGCCAGCGGTGAATAGAGGGCGATACGTAAGCGTATATCCACGGGGAGGAAGGCATAGGTTCGCGTACCGTTGGCCAGACCGTTAGTGACATTCATCTTTTCTAGCCAATTTGATGAGAATATCTGCTTACAGTAGTTTAAAGAGTAGTTTACAGTACAGTAGTTTACAGTAGTTAAAATAAGTTAATTTAACCGTGATGAGAGTGGTAGTTGTAGTTGAGTCCACTCGTTATAACAACGAACAAGGTAAACATTGAACTACTTATAAATGAACAGATAACAAGTAGTATGATTACTCACAATGTTTCCATTTGGTGCGTTCTCAGCTAATGAAGCTATTGCATCCTGTCTATTATAATGGGCTGACGCAAATGCAAACTCATTAAGCAACAGTAATTATTAATCCTCTTCATTCCTAGCTCGCTGATTTATCATTTACTTACAATGCCAACTCGTTCTCAAATTCACGTTTCTTTTAAAAACATCGGCAGAAAAAAATCAACGGTCATGGGCATTAAAAATGGAATACGTGAAAGATAGGCTGATGTTTTATAATTAACAGAGAATGTAGGGACCAAGAACTTTCTATCCTTGATAATTCGGCAACCGCGACATTAAAACAAAGTTTCCCTTTTTAAGTTGATTAACCAAATTTCAAACTAAAATACAAACACAGATAACGTTAAAATGAGTGTTGGTTTTACAAAGTATAACTTGGTATTGTTTGCAGCACTAATATTAATTCCGTTGTCAAATGACCGATTTGCTGAAAATTACTCAATCATCACAGTATCAAAATAAGGACCATTATGTTTATTGCCTGTTGTCTCGTTTTAATTATTGGCCATTTGGTTTCACCGAATCCGCGGGGCCTGAGTAAAGTATCTTCCAATGATCCAGCGCTTAGAAAACGCTCAACTCTTTTCATATAAGTTTCTATACAAAGTTTTGTTTGAACAGCATGCGTTGATTACCCTCAAACTAATAAGCAATGGCTACCTTTAGGCGGATCGAATTCAGTTTGAACTTTTCGGAAATTGTTTTCCCTCTTATAGCAAAGGAAGATCAAGATGATGTAAAGTACGCATCCGAATTTAGTTTACAGTAGTTTAAAAAGGTTAATTTAACCGTGATGAGAGTGGTAGTTGTAGTTGAGTCCGCTCGTTATAACAACGAACAAGGTAAACATTAAACTACTTATAAATGAACAGATAACAAGTAGTATGATTACTCACAATGTTTCCATTTGGTGCGTTCTCAGCTCCTGAAGCTATTGCATCCTGTCTATTATACTGGGCTGACGCAAGATCATTAAGCAACAGTAATTCATAATCCCCTTCGTTTTTAGCTCGGCGATTCATAATTTACTTACAATGCCAATTCGTTTTCAAATTCACGTTTCTTTTAAAGTCATTGCCAGAAAAAAACGAACGGTCATGCGCATTAGTAACGGAACACTTTAAAAAACGACAATCTTATTTTCTCCAACTAACAGAGAATGTAAAGACCCAGAATTTGTTTTCCTTGATAAATCGGCAACCGCGTCATTAAGACAAAGTTTCCCTCTCAAGGTTGATTAACCAAATTAAAAGCTATAATAAAAACACAGAAACAACTTTTAAATGTTTGTCGGTTTTACAACTTATCACTGACTTGGTATTGTTTCCAGCACTAATTCCGTTGTAAACTGACCGATTTGCTCAAAATAACTCAATTATCACCGTATCAAAATAAGGACCATTATGTTTATCTCTGGTTTAAATTATTAGTCATATATTAATATGGTCCCCCTATTTTCAAATGGATCGGCCAAAATCTGAAGTCGGGCAATTTTTATTGGTATATATATATATATTATTCAGGTTTCAAGAAATTGGCAGATTTGCATTGTTTGTTGACTTTCGTTCTTTGTTTCGGCCAATGGTCATTACTTTAGAGCTTAAGCTATTGTACTTGTACCGCGATATTTAGATCAGTATGTGACACATTCTTTGTACAGTGGTACCCCGCTTTACGGTCACATGCTTATTACGGCCACCCCGTTATAACGGCCAGTTTATAAGGTCTCGCTTTATACGGCCACCCGTTAACAGGACCAACGGCCACCTTTTTTGGCCCAACTGACAAACATATCTTACATTTTAACCACGTATTACGGCCAGTATAAATCGTACACAGTTAAAATCTTAATGCAAATCAAATTGTCAGTCAATGTAAGATTTTTGTCTTTTATTCATATAATTCATTTAACACAGCATTATTTTCGAACATATTTAGCGCGATGAGCGGAAGTTCGATAAAAAAAAAAACAGATAACATCCTGGTTTGAGTAATATACGAAAGCTTTATCACTAGTGTACTGTAATATTGTAATGTGTGCTGCAGTGTACACAGACACAAATATTAACAGGTTATGTATATTCATTGCTAGAAATTTGGGTCATTGCATGTACAGATTTTGACGGCTAAAACTCCAAACTTCCGCAATATGATGATTGGGAACCCTGTTTTCAATCCCACAATGCATTTGGAGATAAAATAAATAAAATGGCGGACCAAGAAAGCTTCCAAGTTTATTTCTTTGTTTTATTTTAGTTACAACTTGAAGCTGGATAAAAACATGGCGCCGTTACAAAGATGTTTTTTGCAAATGTTCACAGCCTTCATGAAGAAAATTGGACAGTTATTCTACGCATGGTTTTGGCTATTTAGACTGTTTAAACAGTGTACTACTGAGATCGATTCGCGCACTCGTCGTAAATGATAATCTTCTACTTCAAATTCAACGAAAAGTACATGGAGGTTGGACAATTTCAAAGGAGATGTATGGCAAATTGAGGGCTTACATATGAAAACTACCAACAGCTCAGGAAGGAATGCTGCTGTTAATTGTAAATCATTTTTGCAGTGAGTACAAAGATTTATATGTACTTTCATAGTTTTCATTCGCGCACTGAGTGCAATATGCTTACTTCGTCCACAAATAATCAAAATATATTATTTGCCATACATTTTCTTATAAAAAGTGGCAGCCATTTTGTTTATTTTTGCGTGCTACAACGCATGCGCGTCGCCATCTTGACCCAAATTTCTAGCAATGTAGAAGTTTTGGTAGTACCATTTTTGAGTAAAGTACATAGTGTGGTTTGTATGCACGGTTCGATGCAGAGTGTGTTAATAAGAGATCAGACAAAGAAAAAACGTACCGATCATATTTGACAAACGTCAAAGTATTTAATTTGATTGGCATATACTTAATTATTTAATTCCATTTTTTCTGGCAATGGTTAAAAGTGATCTTTTATAAACTTGTCGTTAAACAATTGCTGATCTGAATCTAAAATCGTTGATTGTTCAAGTTTTCAACAGGGGGATTCCTGAAATTTCAATGATTTAAAGACATGATTCATAATTGAATTCCATCCCCAAATTAAGTAAGCCATGGGTCTCAGCATTTTTTTCACCTACACCAACAGAATCTAAATTATCAGTTTATACTTTTATTGGTAGTAGAACATATTTCTCTACCATGGAAGTTGCTTTCCTTATTTAAAGTGTACCTCATCCCTAATGCCATACTTTCTATATCGCTAATACATGAAGTAAATAGTTGAATAGTGAAATGTTTTTCGCTTTGAGTGATTGTTACGCCCCAAAATGTAATAACTCGCTCCAAATGTAATAGTAACGCAAAATTAAATGTAATAACTTCTGACGCAAAGTGTAATAGTAACGCAAAATGTAATAACTTTTGACGCAAAATTTAATAACTTGCTTAACGCAAAATGTAATAACTTGCTTAACGCAAAATGTAATAACTTTTGACGCAAAATGTAATAACAGTTACAGCTAAAGAAAATATCAAGCATATCCACTTATAGACACTGTAGCTATGATCATTAATTTGACGTAGATTTTGGGTAGATTTTTGATTTTTTTTTTCGCCATCCAGTGTTGCAGGATATTTTTTTGCCGTACCAAGCTATATATGTTTTGCAATATTGACGTTGCTTGATATTTTTGGGGGGCATTTAGCCCCCCCCCCCCCTCCCCCTTTACAAATATTAAATGAGTTTACAGCGCGAGGCCCAAAAGTATGACCACTTTTAATATATATTTGCATACTTCTTTGCACGGACTTTATGCTGCGAAACGAGTTTTTACACGCCTTATTCGGTAAAATCAGACAACTTCATCAAATGTGTCTGTTTAAGGTACAAACTCCCATGCATCGAAGTTATGCAAATACATTAAATATGGTCATACTGTTGCGCCTCGCGCTCTTATTTTCTACCCTTTTTATAGTTTAGCTAAACAAACTCTCTCAATTCACTTAAGGCCATCGTTTTGACAACAGGCTTGCTTTGAAAGGAAAATTTGCAAGTAAATAATTGTAGATGCGCACAAAACATCCTGGTTGAGAGTCCTCTTTAATTTGTTGTTGTGTTTTCTGACATAATTCTATTCTTCAACCGAGGCCTCAATCACCAAATCATCCAATCACGATCGAGAATATAACCAATAGAATCTGTAGAAATGTTTGTTTGTACATCAAGATTGAATAAGAAAAATGTCAGCCGGTGAAAAACCCATAAATAGTTAATTGTTTTATTTCTTGTCCAATTTGTTTGGGTGGCCTCGGCTCAAACAGTCGCACTGTAATCGGCATTAAGGAGTTTCTACTTTCTTAGTGAGTTCAATAAAGGTTCTAATCATGACTGAGGCGCTCTCAACACTAACGTCTTGTTCTTTGAAAATGCATTCAAAGTCTTTGATCGTCCATTCTAGACCACAAAGAACGGAGGCCGTCACCAGACTCATTCAAGAGTATTGTAAGAGTTTTCGGAAACTTTCCGCTTTTGATCATAAAAGTCTGGACGTATAAGGCAAAAGGAAAAAGGCATGCGTTTCCAAAAAAAATTAAGTTACTAAGTTACTTATTTGCTGTATAACGTTTCCCATTATCACGTGGTTGATGACGTCAAATTAATGATATCATCGTTACAGTGTCTATAAGTGGATGTGCTTCATATTTTCTTTATATCCGTAAAGTTATTACATTTTGCGTCAAAATTATCACATTTTGCGTTAAACACACCTATTAAATTTTGCGTCAAAAGTTATTACATCTTGAGTTAAGCAAGTTATTATATTTTCAGTCAAATGTTATTACATTTTGCGTTAATATTACATTTTGCGTCAGAAGTTATTACTTTTTGCGTTACTATTACATTTTGTGCGAGTTATTACATTTTGGGTCGTTTACAGTGATGCACCTTTTTATATGCTTCCAAATGTAAATGACTTTGACGTCATACCAGTCTTTATCAAATATACAAACTTTAACAGGCTCACACAAACAGTATAAAAAAGACATCATGATTATAATCATCGTTTAAACAAAGTTATATGTAATTTTGGTGTGTAATAATGACCAGTGTTTAGTTGAATAATTGGAAGAAGAACACGCCTATTATGACGTCACAGTGTGAGATACAAACTGTTAGAGAATGATTAAAGCAGCAGTAAGAACAATAATGAAATCAACAAAAACTACAACAACAACAACTACAGCAATATCCAGAATGACTACAGCAGACATTGCCAGCTTAATCCCATGATTTCCTGTGAGTGAAGGGCGCGACCATTCCTGGGACGAAAAGCGAGAGTACGCATCAAAATCCCTGCTATGGGATGTTTTTCGATCAACCGGAATATCTACTTGTCTTGTACAGCTTTATGCTTGTATATAATCGCCAGGGATACATTTTACTAATAAGTTTGATAGTGTAGATGATATGTTCTCGAAATTAAAGTACAGTACCCACTTTTTTTTTGCGATTTTGCTTTTTTTTCATTTATAGGTGCGGGTGGCATGGGTGGCCTAGCTAGCGGTGAGAGTGCTGGCCTTTCACCGCTGTGGTCCAGGTTCGAGTCTCGGCTCGGGCATGGATTATATGTGATTTGAGTTTGTTTGATGTTTTCTTCTCTCCTATGCCACAACGGTTTTTCTCCGGGCTATCCGGTTGTCCTCCCTCCGCAAAAATGAACATGTGAGCTGAATTGTGTGCAACATAATTAAACGTAGAGGTAGTGAGTGTGTGTCTGAGTCTCCCCCATTAGTAGGGCAAACGTGTCCAGTCTAGAAGAATTGAGACGTTAAAAAAGTTATTTATTCTTTTTTTATTTATTTATTTATTTATTTTGATCATGATGTCTAGCAAAACTAAGATAGTTTCATTGTTTTAAGTCGCGGTATACGAAAATCAAGTTAATCACGCTATTGCGGTATGGATTGTTATCTAAAACTTGCGTTTCCTACTCGCTAGCTGCGATGACGTGTTGAAGCCGGAGAAAAAAAAATACTCAAATGTTCCGAAATTGTGACTGGTAGTAAACAGAGTAGGGTATTTTAATGATAACGACTTCTGATATATACATCATCATTATGCATACTGGCTTAATACGTATGCTGTTAGCCACTCAATTGTCTAGTTTATTTCGTTTCTTTCATATCTATTTGTCAAGTATTCTATGGCGTGTATTACGTGTGTATGGTAGCTGAATTGATTGCATCACTTAGCAATTTTCCTAATTTGTGTACAGTATC
>OX459103.1:14569306-14576806 GCA_949775045.1 Metridium senile
TGTATCCTGAGTTGCATTGGCATGTGTATGCGCCTGCAGTGTTCGTACAGCGGGCTAGTGTTTTATGACATGAGTGAGCACCAGATGTGCATTCGTCAATATCTAGAAGAAAAAAACAACAACGACATGACAGATACATGCATAAATTGCATAAATTGAATAAAAGGCAAACTTAGAGTCGGGCCTTCCAGCCCGACTAAAAGTATGTTCAAGGCGAAAGGTCATTCCAAGAAGGAAAGCAATTATAGGCATGCACCTATTTCAAAAAGGCGAGAGGACTTTCCAAGATGGAAAGGAATTATATTGGAGGTCCACACCTAAGAAAAAAGGGAATTCATCGCGTTGATTTTCCATGGCTTACCGCAGAAAGCCCAAACGCACGTCCTTACCTACATACATACGTACATACGTGTACATCGCGATGCTGATTGGCTGGTTACTTTTCGGCGGGAATTAATTAAATTAAATGTGTTTTCTTTATTCACATAAAAGTCAATCAAACAAAAGACAACAACAAAATGCTACCTAGAGGCAGATCACTCATAAATTTAAATTTTCAACGTAGGATATCGAATTTTTAACGGGGAAAACAAAGCGGGGAGTTTTGACAAAAGCAGACCGTAAACATGAACGAAGACGTGCAAGACTCCTGTGCAAGACAAACACATTTCACTAAAACGAGCAAATCGAATAGCGAAAGAGCAATAATATAGCGTGTGTGTAGATAAAACTTGCAGCTTTACAACTGAAATAATGTTTTTCCACGTTCAGGAAAAATCAGGAAAAGTAACGCCGGACTAAGCAAGTTCAAGGTATTTCGTGATTTAAGTTATATTTTTCTGATAATTTTGAAAAAAAATCTATGCTTAACCCTATTCAGACCGGCGGGAGGAGCTTTTTAGGCCCCCCTCAGCTTTCAAGCTGAATAACATCTGGACGGTAATAGCAAAACCCACCAAACTTGTTGAGTTTTCCTACAACTTATCAGGGAACAGTTTAAACATAATGAGTCATCAATCGTTTCTTGGTACGTAGGGTTTGACATTTTGGATGCATATATAGTTTCAACTACGTTTTAATTAAACAAAACGACCAAGCTTTCGGACACATTGTCCATCTTCAAGGTAACAATGGAAAACGTTACTAGCGCGCGCTAACTATTTGTACATATGATACTTGTGTGCGAGCAATAAATTTAACATTTTATCTAAGAATTATTAGAAAATAAACAAATAACAAACACACACATATTTTGATTGATTGATTGATTGATTGATTGATATATTGATTGAATGATTGATTGATTGATTGATTGATTGATTGATTGATTGATTGATTGACTGATTGATTGATTGATTGATTGATTGATTTGTTGTTTGTTCGATTGTTTGTTTGTTTGTTTGTTTGTTTGATTGATTGATTGATTGATTGATTGATTGATTGATTGATTGATTGATTGATTGATTGATTGATTGATTGATTGATTTGTTGTTTGTTCGATTGTTTGTTTGTTTGTTTGTTTGTTTGTTTGTTTGTTTGTTTGTTTGTTTGTTTGTTTGTTTGTTTGTTTGTTTGTTTGTTTGTTTGTTTGTTTGTTTGTTTGTTTGTTTGTTTGTTTGTTTGTTTGTTTGTTTGTTTGTTTGTTTGTTTGTTTGTTTGTTTGTTTGTTTGTTTGTTTGTTTGTTTGTTTGTTTGTTTGTTTGTTTGTTTGTTTGTTTGTTTGTTTGTTTGTTTGTTTGTTTGTTTGTTTGTTTGTTTGTTTGTTTGTTTGTTTGTTTGTTTGTTTGTTTGTTTGTTTGTTTGTTTGTTTGTTTGTTTGTTTGTTTGTTTGTTTGTTTGTTTGTTTGTTTGTTTGTTTGTTTGTTTGTTTGTTTGTTTGTTTGTTTGTCGCGCCCAAGTATCACATGTACAAATAGTTAGCGCGCGCTAGTAACGTTTTCCATAGTGACCCTGATCATGAAGATGGACAATTTGTCCGAAAGCTTGGACGTTTTGTTTAAATAAAACGTAGTTGAAACTATATATGAATCCAAAATAATGAATCATGTTCATGAAATTGGATGTTTCCATGGCAACCGTTTTGTGACAGGTAGGTTTTACAAATTTCCTCTTGCTTTGTTTTTTTTGTTTCGCCTATAGTTTTCCGTCTAATTCACAAAAATTAATCAGAGAAAAAGCCCGGTCTGAATAGGAACAACGTTTCTCTGTACCTTCGCGGTTTACTTTCGCAAAAATATAGAGCTTAATAAAACAATGTAGTGCGTGACACAATTCTATAGGTAAATTCATTGGAGGACGAGGGAATTCCACGTTGAATTTCACGAGAGAAATCAATATCGCATGAATCGCGGAGTCCGCGGAGCGATTCAGAAACCGGATGAGAGGGTATTCCACGCTAAATACCCTCGCATCCAGTTTCGTTCTCAGCCAATCAGCGCGCTTTAAAATAATGAAGTATGAGATTCTAAGTGAAATTGGGTGTCTTTGTCTATGCATAATGTTTGTCAATATATGTTGATCTCCAAATTAAAACCGTGTTAGCGTATTTTTGTGTTCTACTTAGCTTAGAAGTTATTTAGACTTGAGTAACGAAACGTGAATATTTAATGGTTCAGTAAATATTCGAAGTCATAAATAAATCAAAGGCACCCGATGGCGAACTCGTGGATTGCTAGAACATTTTGAAAGCGCTAAGAGTTTAGTACTACTTTTCATGTAGGCTCTACTGATTTAAAAAAATTCGCTCGCAGCAATTAAAACAAAAAAGTCCGTTCCACATAATCTGTAATTTTGAATTCGTAGTTTAGATTGGGCATGACCCATGCACATAGTAGTTACATGTACATGTTTTGTATTGTTGTAAGGGAAAATAACCTGGGCATACGCGTATTACAAAAAGCAAATACAGTCCACACTTCTTGAATATCTACATACATAGTACATACCTTTTTCACACTGATCGCCTGTAAAACCACTTTTACATTTGCATCGAAAGTCTTTTCTGTTTTCTTGGAAGATGCATTTGCCTCCATTTCGACAAGGCGTGTGTTGACAGGGATTCTGAAAATAGACACAGGTTTTTAGCGAGCTCTATAATATCCCACATAAGTTATTGTGTTGTTGAGATGCACTAGATCAGTAAACGGTTTCAACTTTTCAAAAGTATTTACAATGGACATTAGATATGCTTGCTTCCTTTTTTTGAGGATTGAGATTTATTATTATTTTTCACCTTTTTAGAAATAACTTTAAAATTTGCAAATAATTATGTGTGTATTTAAACATTACCCAACGATTCCTTACCTGAACACTATAGTGGTTAACACCGATGTTTTTAGCCATGTTTTTTCTGTTAGTAAACTGGTCTGAGGAAAGCAGCTCGCATTTGTGTCGGCCATGCCTTATAGGAATAGTCCCAAAATTCACCGACCGACACCAATAGACCCCAAGGCACTCAAAGATGCAATTCATTTTGCCATCAACGAGTGTGGACGTCATCTTAACGCCATGGATGTCTTGTGGTAGAGTTAGCTCTTGTTGTGGATACAGGTCGAAGATAAGATCTAGAGCACGATCCTGAGATCTATCTGTACTTAAGGCTTCTTGTATTCCTTGCACGAGGATAAGAACACAAATTGCAGTTTGGAATGACGGTTCCATAGTTGCAGACTAATATAGCTTTTGACTCTCGAACAAAAACCTTTAAAACTGTTTCTGTTCAGTCAACTAGCAGATATAATAAACTTTTAGAAACAGTACAAAAGGCCAAATCATCAAAAAATGTTTCAACCTGAGAAGAGTCTCTGTTTACCAGAGCGTCCAATAACAATGTTCTTACGAAGTTGTTCTGTACTGCAAAATGTGTCGCTGTTGAAGTATATCTTTATGTTATTTTCGAGTGCATGTAATTACGCTTATTTGCCAGAACTTTGTCATGTAAAATAATATATAACAAATAGAAATCAATTAGAAATGTTGTTTATTTATTTTTATTCCATTACCACCTGAATTGAATAGAATGACTGTTTGTCGTACAGTTATTTCAAAAAGGTTGCTGGAGTAAACGGATCTAAATATTATTATTATTTACGAAACATACCTCTTTTTGGCAGAAAACGAATTTACAGCACAATGCCAGTACAATTTAGTAAAACGAGCTTATACATATAATTAATCAAACTATGTTTTGCCATCCAGAAAAGCACTCGAAAGAAAATGTTAAGAATCTGATATCCCCTCTTTAATGCGTTTTTTAGAATATGATACAGTCATTGTCATTAATGTTGTCCATCTAAAGAAGAAATTAACACTACTACAAGTGACATGTAATTCTTTGTTGATTTGTTTTACAGCATTTAACATTTCAATGTTTAACTATAAAATGAGTAACAATAAACACGGATTATAAATTATGAACTTATGTTCACAATTAATGATAGTACTAGTTTCGAGGATTTAGAGAGAACGTATATTGTGTCACGTGATATTTCTTTAAGTGTTAATGTCCTTTTTAGTGGACAATGTTAATGACATTGACTAAGTGTATATTTTAGCTTGTAACCATTGCCTCTTCTTTCAGATCGTTTAAAATTGGTGTTGTAAAATATTTTTTCAAATAAAAAAAAAGAAAAGAAAGAAAAAACAGAAAAAAAAAGGATTGCAATATAATTTACCTCTCATTTTGAGTATTAAATTATATAGCTCTAACTTAAAGTACATATCTCCTTTCAAATACATCTAGAAATAGATATATACATAACTATAGCAGTGAACTATCTCAATTTAATTTCAAATCTTAGGATTCAATCTCAAAAATTTCAGTCTAATATTTTGGAACAGGGAAATAACTACATCTAGTTTGCAATGATAATTCCAATTTTTTTTTTTTTTCATTTTTAAGGATATATTCTTCTCAGTTGAAAGCAAGTGTATGCAAGCGGTGATTATATTTTAAAGCACTATATAGCAAGAGCTATATTCTTACTAGAGTGGTTGTTGTATCAACATTACTCTAAAACTTTGAGTAAACAACTTCAAGTTCGCTAATGGGACTTATCATTTGTATTTATCTTATAGATATTAAGTTAAGTAACCAAAATAAATATTGACATTTTACAAACTTAGAAAGAACAAATAAATAATTATCTGTTTGCTTGCATCTACGAATTATGTTATCAAAAGTTACAGATATCAAGTTAAGTAGCAATAAACAACTGAAGGGAAATCATGTAACGTAAAATAGAATCTAAATTTTTAGGGAAGCCTTAGAAAAGTACCAACAATTCCAAAATAATGTACGCTTAGAAGCAGGGAGAAGAGGGAGATTTTATTTGTAGGTATTATTAAATTTTCAAAACTCCTATAGCACTCACACACACAAATCACCCAAACTACTATTTTTTTGTAATTGTTACAGCTTGCAATGGGATAGTCTATATTTAGTACTGGCAGGTGTTTTGACAGCACATACTTCCGTCATTTGAATTATTATAACTGTTTCAATGGAAACTCAAACACACAAAAATATTGTTTTTGACATTTTACAAACTTAGAAACACAAATAAATAATTATCTGTATGCTTGTATGTACGAATTACGCATTTACAGTTATAGATATTGAGTTAAGTAGCAATATACAAGGAAAACCATGTAACGTAAGATATAATTAAACGTTTTTAGGGAAGCTGGATAGAATTTTTCTTGGAGCGGCCGGATTGAAAAAAAACTTGCACATACTTTTAGCCACTTCAAGCTTAAATAACTTGACAACAAAGTTTTCAATTGTAAAACCAAAATGAAACAAAACAAAACAGAGCATACAAAAAAAAAAGAATTAAAAGAAAAAGAAACAAAGACAAAGAATAAAATCAAAGACAAATGGCAAAAAAATAGCAAGGATAGTTTTATGTCAATTCCGGTGAAGGAGGCTTCTGATCTGGTAACAGAACAGTGACGTCCGTCACACCTGAACAATCTTCCTCTTTCTCGCCGATTGCAAACTGACGCTCAGATTTTTATTTCACTCCCCAGCCCCTTCTCCTCCATATAGTGGGAGTATAGCGGGTTTATTTTTTTTTGCAGTTTTCCCCCAATCTTTGCTAAGAACCCTTAGTAGAGATGAGTTATTTACAGCAAAATTATGTACCATTTGAAGATCTAATAAACGTGGTCCAACTTCGCCAAAATCCAATGAATCGAATCGAATCTAACCAACCCCAGCTCGTAGCCAATCCATTGTTTGAAGAAACAACAGACAACAATTTAAGTAAACTATTCTCTATTGACGTCCTGAACTCTATTCTCTACTTGGCATTTTAGGAACGACCAAGTTTTAATCTACTTAGCAAACAGCGTTTATCATTTAACAAATAATCTAAAATTATTACATCCACTAAGCTTTAGAAATGTACCAAAACTTCATAAATACGGAATGATTAATAGCAGGAGAAGCACTCACGAGTAATATCCATTTTTTGTAGGTATTGGAGATTTTCAAAAGCTAATTGTTTTTTTTATATATGAAAATCAGCCAAGGTAGTATTTTTTTACTATTTTTGTGTGATTGTTTACAGCTTGCAATGCATGGGATAGTTTATATTTAGTACGTGCAGGTATTTTGACAGCAGATACTTATTCCGTTTGAATTATTATCCGTACGGTTGTAACACTAGCTATTTTAATTAAAATTATCAAACAAAAAACTTGTTATTGACATTTTAAAAACTTAGAAAGAACAAATAGATAAATATCTTTATGCTTGCATCTATGCATTCCGCATTCAAAAGATATAGAGATTAAGTTATGAAAATCACGTAACGTAGAATAAAAAAAATGATCGATTTTAAAAGAACTGGATAGAGTTTTCTCGGATCCGAATTACAATAAAAGCAGGTACTTTTAGCAAATTCAAACAACTCGTGCATGCCCCCGAAGTTTAAATGTTTAAACCAAAAACAAGAAAAGCATGCAAAAAAAGAGAAGCTAAAATAAAATAAAAAAAAGATTAAAAACTTAGACAAAACAACACAAATAACTGCAAATCATAAATGGAAAGTAAGTTTCGCAGTAAAATTAAATGATTTTATGTCTTTGTTAATATGATTTCGTTCTCACTTCAGGTTAAGGAGACTTCCGGTATTATAGCAGAACAGTGACGTCACACCTGAACAGTGTTTCTCTTCCTCGCCGATTACAAACTAAGAACGAAGCCTTTATAAATGGCTAGGTCATCCTTAGAGATGAGTTATTTAAAACAGCATTATGTACAATTTCATGATCTAATAAACGGCCACTAGCGTGGTCAAACTACGCCAAGATACGTGTGCTTCCCTTCACTTGCCTCCATTCTCACCAAACCGAGTTCACATCTAATTCATTGCTTGAAGAAACAACAGGCAAAAACAGCAGTTTAAGTAAACTATTCTCCATCGACGTCCTGAACTCTATTCTCTACTTGGCATTTTAGGAACGAGCAAGTTTTAATCTACTTAATACATCTAC
>OX459103.1:14581806-14594306 GCA_949775045.1 Metridium senile
CTGTTAGTCCTGAAGACGACCCAGTATAGTCGACATTAAAAAATGTTCAAAAATAGGTCGAAGTAGCATCATGTTTAATTAAAGATTGTTGTTGTTGTTTTGAATATGTAGCTTGTTTGGATATCTGAGAACATACAGCGCTTTTAATAATTACGCGACCATCGACGTTCAAATACCAACATGCGAGATGGGTTCACGCTGCCGTCAATCGAATATAATCAATCGGTACCTTTGGTGTTCTGATCAGTTTTTATGAGATAGCTAGTGTTTTTTTTTTTTTTTTTTTTTATTAGTTAATTTTTAAATTAACCAACAAAAATTGTTTTTAAACAATTAAAAATGGTTCGATTGATGTTGTTGTACACGTTGCAGCGCAGTGTTCGGAGTTGTCCCTCTCTGTAACTCTACAAGATTCAAGCGATTGACTTGGTTTCGTATATACGTTTCGTCTATCACAGCATTGGTTCCCCTCGTGCACCATTCAGTGATGGCATTCTTGAACATTGTTCTTAAGTCTCTCATACTGACGATCAGAACAGTTGGACTAATAGCAGTATTAGAATACGCAAATACGGCATTGGTTCTCCTGATAATGTACTCTGTAGTAAAGTTTAACTGTAGCTTCAAGGCAATGTTAATACATTGAAATACAACAAAAAAGAAATACGGCAAAATGAACGTGAATATTAACGCAACAAACGCAAATGTTCCATAGAACCTCCAGGAATTAACACGCCGTACAAGTGAGCACATTTTCTTTCTTCTTAACTCGAGTAGAAGACGAATATTAGAGCAGGACAGAATAATGGCGGGTATGACATAGATTATTGCACTAAACCCAAAGAACAACACTCGATATACCGGCACGGTTTTCTCAACATTGCAGTCTAGTGTATAACTATCAGAGCCGACATCGACACGTTGAAGACGGTATGTAACTGAACCCATGATAGCAATAGGAACACTTATTACCCAGGCAAGGATTACCAATATCTTCACTCCACGTATAGATGGTACCCGGAATGGATGAAATACTGCGAGATATCGCTCTATACCGATAATGAACAAGTTAATGATTGTTACTGCTGGAAAGAAGAGGTTACAAAACCGGACCGCTTTACACTTGAAGTCAGTGTCTATGATATCAAGAAAGTTAGTAGCAATTACTAGTGGTAGTGAAAGTAGTGCACATGTAAAGTCTGATGCTGCCAGGCTTTGTACAAATGTATTTGTTACTAGGAAACGATTAAAGGATTTTCCTGTGATAGATCGTGGCTTTCGTGTAACACCTCGAACGTTCTTTAAGTACAGAATCATCCCATTGGCAATAAAAGCATAGAAACCTAAGATAGCCAGCGGTGAATAGAGGGCGATACGTAAGCGTATATCCACGGGGAGGAAGGCATAGGTTCGCGTACCGTTGGCCAGACCGTTAGTGACATTCATCTTTTCTAGCCAATTTGATGAGAATATCTGCTTACAGTAGTTTAAAGAGTAGTTTACAGTACAGTAGTTTACAGTAGTTAAAATAAGTTAATTTAACCGTGATGAGAGTGGTAGTTGTAGTTGAGTCCACTCGTTATAACAACGAACAAGGTAAACATTGAACTACTTATAAATGAACAGATAACAAGTAGTATGATTACTCACAATGTTTCCATTTGGTGCGTTCTCAGCTAATGAAGCTATTGCATCCTGTCTATTATAATGGGCTGACGCAAATGCAAACTCATTAAGCAACAGTAATTATTAATCCTCTTCATTCCTAGCTCGCTGATTTATCATTTACTTACAATGCCAACTCGTTCTCAAATTCACGTTTCTTTTAAAAACATCGGCAGAAAAAAATCAACGGTCATGGGCATTAAAAATGGAATACGTGAAAGATAGGCTGATGTTTTATAATTAACAGAGAATGTAGGGACCAAGAACTTTCTATCCTTGATAATTCGGCAACCGCGACATTAAAACAAAGTTTCCCTTTTTAAGTTGATTAACCAAATTTCAAACTAAAATACAAACACAGATAACGTTAAAATGAGTGTTGGTTTTACAAAGTATAACTTGGTATTGTTTGCAGCACTAATATTAATTCCGTTGTCAAATGACCGATTTGCTGAAAATTACTCAATCATCACAGTATCAAAATAAGGACCATTATGTTTATTGCCTGTTGTCTCGTTTTAATTATTGGCCATTTGGTTTCACCGAATCCGCGGGGCCTGAGTAAAGTATCTTCCAATGATCCAGCGCTTAGAAAATGCTCAACTCTTTTCATATAAGTTTCTATACAAAGTTTTGTTTGAACAGCATGCGTTGATTACCCTCAAACTAATAAGCAATGGCTACCTTTAGGCGGATCGAATTCAGTTTGAACTTTTCGGAAATTGTTTTCCCTCTTATAGCAAAGGAAGATCAAGATGATGTAAAGTACGCATCCGAATTTAGTTTACAGTAGTTTAAAAAGGTTAATTTAACCGTGATGAGAGTGGTAGTTGTAGTTGAGTCCGCTCGTTATAACAACGAACAAGGTAAACATTAAACTACTTATAAATGAACAGATAACAAGTAGTATGATTACTCACAATGTTTCCATTTGGTGCGTTCTCAGCTCCTGAAGCTATTGCATCCTGTCTATTATACTGGGCTGACGCAAGATCATTAAGCAACAGTAATTCATAATCCCCTTCGTTTTTAGCTCGGCGATTCATAATTTACTTACAATGCCAATTCGTTTTCAAATTCACGTTTCTTTTAAAGTCATTGCCAGAAAAAAACGAACGGTCATGCGCATTAGTAACGGAACACTTTAAAAAACGACAATCTTATTTTCTCCAACTAACAGAGAATGTAAAGACCCAGAATTTGTTTTCCTTGATAAATCGGCAACCGCGTCATTAAGACAAAGTTTCCCTCTCAAGGTTGATTAACCAAATTAAAAGCTATAATAAAAACACAGAAACAACTTTTAAATGTTTGTCGGTTTTACAACTTATCACTGACTTGGTATTGTTTCCAGCACTAATTCCGTTGTAAACTGACCGATTGCTCAAAATTACTCAATTATCACCGTATCAAAATAAGGACCATTATGTTTATCTCTGGTTTAAATTATTAGTCATATATTAATATGGTCCCCCTATTTTCAAATGGATCGGCCAAAATCTGAAGTCGGGCAATTTTTATTGGTATATATATATATATTATTCAGGTTTCAAGAAATTGGCAGATTTGCATTGTTTGTTGACTTTCGTTCTTTGTTTCGGCCAATGGTCATTACTTTAGAGCTTAAGCTATTGTACTTGTACCGCGATATTTAGATCAGTATGTGACACATTCTTTGTACAGTGGTACCCCGCTTTACGGTCACATGCTTATTACGGCCACCCCGTTATAACGGCCAGTTTATAAGGTCTCGCTTTATACGGCCACCCGTTAACAGGACCAACGGCCACCTTTTTTGGCCCAACTGACAAACATATCTTACATTTTAACCACGTATTACGGCCAGTATAAATCGTACACAGTTAAAATCTTAATGCAAATCAAATTGTCAGTCAATGTAAGATTTTTGTCTTTTATTCATATAATTCATTTAACACAGCATTATTTTCGAACATATTTAGCGCGATGAGCGGAAGTTCGATAAAAAAAAAAACAGATAACATCCTGGTTTGAGTAATATACGAAAGCTTTATCACTAGTGTACTGTAATATTGTAATGTGTGCTGCAGTGTACACAGACACAAATATTAACAGGTTATGTATATTCATTGCTAGAAATTTGGGTCATTGCATGTACAGCGGTTTTCTTAGGCTCAGATTTTGACGGCTAAAACTCCAAACTTCCGCAATATGATGATTGGGAACCCTGTTTTCAATCCCACAATGCATTTGGAGATAAAATAAATAAAATGGCGGACCAAGAAAGCTTCCAAGTTTATTTCTTTGTTTTATTTTAGTTACAACTTGAAGCTGGATAAAAACATGGCGCCGTTACAAAGATGTTTTTTGCAAATGTTCACAGCCTTCATGAAGAAAATTGGACAGTTATTCTACGCATGGTTTTGGCTATTTAGACTGTTTAAACAGTGTACTACTGAGATCGATTCGCGCACTCGTCGTAAATGATAATCTTCTACTTCAAATTCAACGAAAAGTACATGGAGGTTGGACAATTTCAAAGGAGATGTATGGCAAATTGAGGGCTTACATATGAAAACTACCAACAGCTCAGGAAGGAATGCTGCTGTTAATTGTAAATCATTTTTGCAGTGAGTACAAAGATTTATATGTACTTTCATAGTTTTCATTCGCGCACTGAGTGCAATATGCTTACTTCGTCCACAAATACTCAAAATATATTATTTGCCATACATTTTCTTATAAAAAGTGGCAGCCATTTTGTTTATTTTTGCGTGCTACAACGCATGCGCGTCGCCATCTTGACCCAAATTTCTAGCAATGTAGAAGTTTTGGTAGTACCATTTTTGAGTAAAGTACATAGTGTGGTTTGTATGCACGGTTCGATGCAGAGTGTGTTAATAAGAGATCAGACAAAGAAAAAACGTACCGATCATATTTGACAAACGTCAAAGTATTTAATTTGATTGGCATATACTTAATTATTTAATTCCATTTTTTCTGGCAATGGTTAAAAGTGATCTTTTATAAACTTGTCGTTAAACAATTGCTGATCTGAATCTAAAATCGTTGATTGTTCAAGTTTTCAACAGGGGGATTCCTGAAATTTCAATGATTTAAAGACATGATTCATAATTGAATTCCATCCCCAAATTAAGTAAGCCATGGGTCTCAGCATTTTTTTCACCTACACCAACAGAATCTAAATTATCAGTTTATACTTTTATTGGTAGTAGAACATATTTCTCTACCATGGAAGTTGCTTTCCTTATTTAAAGTGTACCTCATCCCTAATGCCATACTTTCTATATCGCTAATACATGAAGTAAATAGTTGAATAGTGAAATGTTTTTCGCTTTGAGTGATTGTTACGCCCCAAAATGTAATAACTCGCTCCAAATGTAATAGTAACGCAAAATTAAATGTAATAACTTCTGACGCAAAGTGTAATAGTAACGCAAAATGTAATAACTTTTGACGCAAAATTTAATAACTTGCTTAACGCAAAATGTAATAACTTGCTTAACGCAAAATGTAATAACTTTTGACGCAAAATGTAATAACAGTTACAGCTAAAGAAAATATCAAGCATATCCACTTATAGACACTGTAGCTATGATCATTAATTTGACGTAGATTTTGGGTAGATTTTTGATTTTTTTTTTTCGCCATCCAGTGTTGCAGGATATTTTTTTGCCGTACCAAGCTATATATGTTTTGCAATATTGACGTTGCTTGATATTTTTGGGGGGCATTTAGCCCCCCCCCCCCCCCTCCCCCTTTACAAATATTAAATGAGTTTACAGCGCGAGGCCCAAAAGTATGACCACTTTTAATATATATTTGCATACTTCTTTGCACGGACTTTATGCTGCGAAACGAGTTTTTACACGCCTTATTCGGTAAAATCAGACAACTTCATCAAATGTGTCTGTTTAAGGTACAAACTCCCATGCATCGAAGTTATGCAAATACATTAAATATGGTCATACTGTTGCGCCTCGCGCTCTTATTTTCTACCCTTTTTATAGTTTAGCTAAACAAACTCTCTCAATTCACTTAAGGCCATCGTTTTGACAACAGGCTTGCTTTGAAAGGAAAATTTGCAAGTAAATAATTGTAGATGCGCACAAAACATCCTGGTTGAGAGTCCTCTTTAATTTGTTGTTGTGTTTTCTGACATAATTCTATTCTTCAACCGAGGCCTCAATCACCAAATCATCCAATCACGATCGAGAATATAACCAATAGAATCTGTAGAAATGTTTGTTTGTACATCAAGATTGAATAAGAAAAATGTCAGCCGGTGAAAAACCCATAAATAGTTAATTGTTTTATTTCTTGTCCAATTTGTTTGGGTGGCCTCGGCTCAAACAGTCGCACTGTAATCGGCATTAAGGAGTTTCTACTTTCTTAGTGAGTTCAATAAAGGTTCTAATCATGACTGAGGCGCTCTCAACACTAACGTCTTGTTCTTTGAAAATGCATTCAAAGTCTTTGATCGTCCATTCTAGACCACAAAGAACGGAGGCCGTCACCAGACTCATTCAAGAATATTGTAAGAGTTTTCGGAAACTTTCCGCTTTTGATCATAAAAGTCTGGACGTATAAGGCAAAAGGAAAAAGGCATGCGTTTCCAAAAAAAATTAAGTTACTAAGTTACTTATTTGCTGTATAACGTTTCCCATTATCACGTGGTTGATGACGTCAAATTAATGATATCATCGTTACAGTGTCTGTAAGTGGATGTGCTTCATATTTTCTTTATATCCGTAAAGTTATTACATTTTGCGTCAAAATTATCACATTTTGCGTTAAACACACCTATTAAATTTTGCGTCAAAAGTTATTACATCTTGAGTTAAGCAAGTTATTATATTTTCAGTCAAATGTTATTACATTTTGCGTTAATATTACATTTTGCGTCAGAAGTTATTACTTTTTGCGTTACTATTACATTTTGTGCGAGTTATTACATTTTGGGTCGTTTACAGTGATGCACCTTTTTATATGCTTCCAAATGTAAATGACTTTGACGTCATACCAGTCTTTATCAAATATACAAACTTTAACAGGCTCACACAAACAGTATAAAAAAGACATCATGATTATAATCATCGTTTAAACAAAGTTATATGTAATTTTGGTGTGTAATAATGACCAGTGTTTAGTTGAATAATTGGAAGAAGAACACGCCTATTATGACGTCACAGTGTGAGATACAAACTGTTAGAGAATGATTAAAGCAGCAGTAAGAACAATAATGAAATCAACAAAAACTACAACAACAACAACTACAGCAATATCCAGAATGACTACAGCAGACATTGCCAGCTTAATCCCATGATTTCCTGTGAGTGAAGGGCGCGACCATTCCTGGGACGAAAAGCGAGAGTACGCATCAAAATCCCTGCTATGGGATGTTTTTCGATCAACCGGAATATCTACTTGTCTTGTACAGCTTTATGCTTGTATATAATCGCCAGGGATACATTTTACTAATAAGTTTGATAGTGTAGATGATATGTTCTCGAAATTAAAGTACAGTACCCACTTTTTTTTTGCGATTTTGCTTTTTTTTCATTTATAGGTGCGGGTGGCATGGGTGGCCTAGCTAGCGGTGAGAGTGCTGGCCTTTCACCGCTGTGGTCCAGGTTCGAGTCTCGGCTCGGGCATGGATTATATGTGATTTGAGTTTGTTTGATGTTTTCTTCTCTCCTATGCCACAACGGTTTTTCTCCGGGCTATCCGGTTGTCCTCCCTCCGCAAAAATGAACATGTGAGCTGAATTGTGTGCAACATAATTAAACGTAGAGGTAGTGAGTGTGTGTCTGAGTCTCCCCCATTAGTAGGGCAAACGTGTCCAGTCTAGAAGAATTGAGACGTTAAAAAAGTTATTTATTCTTTTTTTATTTATTTATTTATTTATTTTGATCATGATGTCTAGCAAAACTAAGATAGTTTCATTGTTTTAAGTCGCGGTATACGAAAATCAAGTTAATCACGCTATTGCGGTATGGATTGTTATCTAAAACTTGCGTTTCCTACTCGCTAGCTGCGATGACGTGTTGAAGCCGGAGAAAAAAAAATACTCAAATGTTCCGAAATTGTGACTGGTAGTAAACAGAGTAGGGTATTTTAATGATAACGACTTCTGATATATACATCATCATTATGCATACTGGCTTAATACGTATGCTGTTAGCCACTCAATTGTCTAGTTTATTTCGTTTCTTTCATATCTATTTGTCAAGTATTCTATGGCGTGTATTACGTGTGTATGGTAGCTGAATTGATTGCATCACTTAGCAATTTTCCTAATTTGTGTACAGTATCGCGGTATTTGGGGGTCTTCCACACTCCCATCCTGAATGAGGGTATGTACAAAAACAAATAAATAAATAAAACGTTGTCTTTTTTGTGGGTATTTGTGGGGTATTCCCTTTATTGTGATATAATTGCAGATTACATATATTTATAACAACTACAAGTCCACGATCAAGCTACATAGCGGATATTACATCTTCGCGCTGAGATACGAATTATATCTTTGAGTGTTAAAAATTAGATCTCTTTCGTATTTTGGTAGCGATATTTTCAACAAGGTTTGAAGATCAAATTCGTATCTATACGCAACCATGTAATGCTCTGTTTATAAAATAGATAGCGATGAAATGTCCAAAAGAAAACTACAATTGTTAACAATGTTTTGAAAATATCTAGCATGAGAACATCTTCACAACAGCGACTTTACTGAAAAGCTGGACAAAAACACAGTTTGGATAAGCTTGTAAAAAATGACCGTGGTTAACCGATTTATAAACAAGAACGTGACCTTTGTGACCCTGAAGATGGACAATTTGTCCGAAAGCTTGGTCGTTTTTGTTTAATTAAAACGTAGTTGAAACTATATATAAAGAACTTGATTTTTCTGACATCGATATAAGGAGCAATAAGACCAGAATCAAAACAACGGCTTTGCATAAGAAGTGAAAGCTTATGCAATTACAACTACAAACTTTACAAAACGTATATCGTCCGCTTCTTTATCCTTATCCTCAACCAGCTTTTGATCAAAAGAGTAGTCATGACAACATCCATATCTTCACACGTGAAAGATACGAAGTTATATACATTGGAGAAATATAATCTCAAGGTATTTCATCGATATCTATATATAATAAAACTAAGAACACTGCAAAAACGGCTGAGTAGATACAACTTACACAGTATATTGCGTTAACCATGCATTCAGGGTGACACTTTATAGTGAGTAAACACAACTCTATAGTGAGTAAACCCAACTCATTATTGAGTAAAAGTGAGGTTAAACTCAATATATTGAGTACATTGTACTCAATGGTGCGTCTTCATCTATGTTTACTCTCAATAATGAGTTGTGTTATCCTGAATGCATGGTTAACGCAATATACTGTGTTGTATCTACTCAGCCGTTTTTGCAGTTAACTATCTACCACATGACCTGGACTTTTAAATTGTGAGAAGTAACATATACAGAACCATCTTGGATAGCAGAATTTACTGAACACAAATGCCAATTATCGAACGCTAAGTACATCTACTAGCTGAGGGGAATTTCTTAAACCTGGGCTAACTTTGACGGAGGCTCGTCAAACACTAATCCAAGTAGTTCTGTGTACGTCACGTTACTCACAATAACGATAATTCTAATATATAAATAAATATTTAGGATTACAAGTGACTTGCAATAATTCATGCTGCTTGTCAGTTTACTGAACTTTATATTAACCAAACTATCAAAACTTCTGGATATATATGTTTTAAACATAAGCTCGGCTCATCTTGACTATAAGGATCGTCAAAACACTACCATGTACATGAATATTGAGGATTACAAGTGACTTGCAATTACTTCATGCTTGATGTCAGTATACAGAACTTTATAATATTAAACAAGCTATGACAAATCTAGATATGTTTTAAGTATAAACTGGGCTCACCTTGACTAAGGTTCGTCAAACACTTGTCTACGTAGTGCTGTGTGCATCGCCGTTACTCACTATAACGATAATTCTAATACATAAATGAATATTAATGATTATAAGTGACTTGCAATTACTTCATGCTAATTGCCAGTATACTGAACTTTATATTAAACAAGCTATGAAAACATCTAGATATGTTTTACAATACATCTAGGATAATTCTAATACATAAATGAATATTTATGATTATAAGTGACTTGCAATTACTTCATGCTAGTTGCCAGTATACTGAACTTTATATTAAACAAGCTATAAAAACATCTAGATATGTTTTAAATATCATTTAGGTTCACCTTTACAAATTAATGTTCGTCAAACACTAATCCAAGTAGTTTTAAGTGAATTACGTTACTCACTAAAACGATAATAGACCTCTTTACCTCCCTCGTTTGTTGTCTCATTTCAGATCACGTGATGCTACACTTGGGAATTGTTTCTTTCATATGTAAATGATATAACTCGTTCATCATAAAAGAACAATTCTCAAGGGAATGACACGTGGTCTGAAATGGTCAACTTGCATACGGAGGTAAAGAGGTCTATTCTACTTCTAATACATAAATGAATATTTAGTATTACAAGTGACTTCAAAAATTAATGCATGCTAATTGCTTGTACAAAGAGCTTCAACAAACTATGGAAAATCAAAACAGTGTTTGAAACATAAAACTGTTGGTTTAGATAGATGACTAAAGTCTGATTGTAACATAGATGTTTTGACATATTCTCATTGTCTTAGTATGCATTAAATCTACAAGTGAACTGATTCTACAGTGAAACATGTGTTAAATAAGTGATTAAAAAGTCTTATTCTGGAGCTTATTACGTCGTTTTCCTGGAAAGAGAGACTCAGGGGTAAAAGTATCTGCTATGTTTGCTGATAATTTTTAAAAAACACCCTCAAATGATATATGGGAAGACCTTTTAAAAGGGCGTGGTATGGCTGATTTTTAACCCAAAAATAGAGATACCACGTAAAAACATAAAAACAAAAACGAGCAGCTTTTATTAAGAAAAGAAATGGGATCTACCTTTTTCTATTTAACAAAGCATACTAAAAACATGGAAATTCTAAATTTCCATTTGTAATGCCTTAAAAGTTATCGTTAATTTTGACCACTAAGAGATTTGACGAGCATACCCGACACTTTTACCCCTGACCTCCCATTCGCACCTTCGAGCTCCAACCACCACCCCTGAGGTGTCTCGAAGTACTCTCACGTCTTTATGCAGAGTACATGTTTTGTAATGTCTTAGAATACATACTCTAAGTTAACATTTCGCAATGGAACTGATAAATAATATATGTTATTATACCTTACAAATAATCTTCCAATCACATCTCTGTATTTTAGTCACGTGGCGATCCGATATTTTGCGAAATTGCACAGCAACCTATTGAACTGTAACATTTTAATTGTTCACTCGAGATATTTTGAAAACATTATTTGTTATTTTGTATAATAAAACGCATATACGATTCTGCCCATTATGGCAGATATGTATTTCTCGATTTCAATATTAGGCTGAACCAGCGGTTTCGCCCAATATTGAATTCTCTTAGATACAATTGCATCCAATAAGTGTATATTAAATAAAGATTATCATCAATACATAGCTGATTGTATATTCTCAAATAATGTCTTAGAATACATACTCTAAGTTAACATTTCGCAATGGAACTGATAAGTAATATATGTGATTATACCTTACAAATAATATTCCAATCACGTATCCGTATTCTAATCACGTGGCGATCCATTATTTTGCGATGTTGGACAGCAACCTATTGGACTGTATCCGCATTTTATATTTAATTGTTCACTTCAGATATTTTGAAAACATTATTTGTTATTTTGTATAATAAAACACATATACGATTCTGCCCATTATTGCAGATATTTATGTCTCGATTTCAATATTAGGCTGGACCAGCGGTTTCGCCCAATATTGAATTCTCTTAGATACAAGTGCATCCAATAATTGTTTATTAAATAAAGATAATCATCAATATATAGCTGATTATATATTCTCAAATTCATGTATAATTAAGCAGAAAACAAAATAAATCACTACCATAACGACGGTCTTGATATGTGGTAATGATTAATTAATACATTTGGTCAACGTTCGCTTTGACATTCTCCTATTATCCATGAATTTCAGAAGCTAGATCAAACAGCCGAAAGAGTATTTCATTCTTATCAAACCATCACGAAGTCGGTTAAAAAAAGTCGGCCGCATCTCGGGTTTTCAACCCGCATCTCGGTGTTAATATCGCGATAAAACACTCTTTTTGTGTTTGATCTATAACATGGCTATAGCAAATAACAAATTGCTTATCTGTAGTATTGTTGGTTCCTTTTCATGCAAGGATCCAATATATACAAGTAAAACTGAGAAAACGTGCTAATTGTTCCGTTAAATTATCTAAATTTAAATTCTAAATATGAATATTTAATCTCATCACTTCAGATGAAATGTCGAAAAGCATAGCGTGATAGGTGTGCTGTTTGTAAATATGGAATGCACGCAAAAGGCATGTAAACTACATCCTAGCTACAGTCTAGCTACAGCCTGCTTTCAGGCTGGTTGAAAAAGCCGTATGCACACAAAGTCAAGCTAACAACTGAGCGTGCTAAGACTTATATAATTGTTCAGTAAATGAAATTATCCAAAATTAAAATTCTAAATATAAAAACTTAATCTCATCACTACAGATGAAATGTAGAAAAGCGTAGCGTGTGCTGTTTGTAAATATTGAGTGCAAGCAAAAGGCATGTAAACTACAGCCTAGCTAGAGCCTGCTCTCAGGCTGGTCAAACAAAA
>OX459103.1:14596806-14709306 GCA_949775045.1 Metridium senile
CATCCATCCATCCATCCATCCATCCATCCATCCATCCATCCATCCATCCATTTATACATCTATTCAATTATTCAAAAAATTCATTCATTTGCTCATTCATTCATTCAAATATTAATTTATCTATTAACTCATTTACCCAGGGAGAAGCAAAATTGACAGAAAAGCAGTACATAGCTGCGCAGGGCTGCCTTCCAGCAACAGTAGAGGACTTTTGGGCAGCCATCTATCAAGAAAACTCTAGAATCATTGTCATGACAACCAAAGAAGTGGAAAGAGGAAGGGTAGGTTTCCTTTTAATCCTTACAAAAATCAATCAAGAACTTTTTTAATTAACTTTTCATTTTTATAGCCACAAGCTTCCTACTAATTTGTGAGTCTCAGACCCACACTCAGTACCTCTCCCATTGAATATTTCAACACACAACTCTACAACTCTACACTCAATCTTATAATATATTTTTTTTATTTCAGAATAAGTGCACAAGGTATTGGCCTGACCCAGATACTGTTAAAGATCTTGGTATTTACCATGTGAAACACATTAAAGAAACAGAGTTACCTGACTATATCCTACGACAGTTTGAACTTACTACTGATACTGATGTAAGATATCCTCACCATCATTATTATCATCCACATGTCAAATGTTATCATGGTCAGCTACAATCTTGGATAAAAATGTTGACAAAATGTGATTTTTTAGTAAAAACTGAAAACTGAAAAATGTATTTTTTGTCTATAAAATCCTCCCCCTCTCCCCCTAAACCAATGTTACATGACAGCTGAAGCTTTGAGGAACGCAACCATATCAATATTGATCAGGGGGAGGGGGGAGGGGGGAGGGGGATGAGGGCAGCCCTTTGTAGAAAATGGTTGTGAAATGGATAGTATCAAGCATTTACAGCAAGTGTCAACTATTTATGTCCAAGATTGTAGTTTGCAAAAAGCTGAATACCACAGTAGTATGTAGATATTATATTCAATTTATGTATTTGTTTGTTTAGTTTATCCCAAGAACTATCCACCATTTCCACTACACTGGCTGGCCTGACCATGGTGTGCCCAAGGACCCTAGTCCAGTACTTAGTATTTTACAAGAGGTTGATATCAAACAGAAAGTGGTCCATGGGGCAGGCCCTATTGTCGTTCATTGCAGGTATGCGTGCAAATAGTATAGATAGATAGTGCTCTTGTAATAGATTAAGGGGCTTTTATTTATTAGTGTAAGGGGGGGGGGGGGGGTACAATTACCTGTTGTTTTTTCCTCATAACCCCTATATTTGTCCAGTTTATTACTAAAGCTGCATACAATTAATAACCCCCCCTAATATTTATAGATCAATTATTATAATCATTATGATGTATGCCAAAATGGTTGTACTTATTGTGTTGTCTGTCTGTCCATGTCTGTTGCAGTGCTGGTATTGGAAGAACAGGAACATTTATTGTCATTGATAGTCTTATTAACCTTATCAAAGAACAAGGTTTGTCTTACAATGATTCCATATCATCATCATATTTATCACTTTATATATTATTTATTATAATCATCATCATCATCATCATCATCTTTAACACTGGTAATCATCATCATCAGACGAAGAGCAATTATTTTACAATACAGTTATTCTATTTAAATTAAGATTGAAGCAAGTACTTTAATTAGAATACAGTTATTGTTATCATTATTAATACATTTTCTGTTCTACCAGGTCTTGACACTGAGATAGATATCTCCAAGGCCATTCAAAATGTTCGAGCTCAGAGATCAGGCATGGTGCAGACTGAGGTATTGTCAACATCAACACATTGCTTGTTGTGTGCATATAGGGTGGGGAAGAGGGAGTGCCATCACGAATCATGATGCGTTTTTCATAATTTCATGGATCATAGAGTTACGTAAAGCCTTCACAAATATGAGATATCTTACATTAAGAATACTAGCATTAACGTCTCATTTTACAAAACCGTTATGATAAGCTGTCATATTTTAATATTTTCTGAAATCACGAAAAATGACAGCGAAAATCTGTAATTCATGGATGACAGTCGAGGATGATTTCACGAATCACGATAGGACTTTTCACAAGGGAGTTTATGGGTAGCGGGTATAGGCTTTCCTGAATAAAGATTAATTATTATTATTATCACGGATAACCTCTTCCCCACCCTGTGCATATTACAGTTAAAAAATAACACCTTCATAATGTAGTTCATCAAATATAGATGGAAACTAGCGAGTAAACTAGTATAGGCTGCTCGGTGTCTGATATAAACGATAGGTAATAGAATGAAATTTGTAACACCAAATATGGTATTTCAAATACGGTGATTTCGTCCACAAGTTTCTGTTTTCAACATTCTCTTATTTGCACTTTGGTGTTTTTTAGGCTCAATATGAATTTATTTACAAAGCTATTCAGCATTACATCAGTACAGAGATGGCCAGACTCAAGTCATCAGATGCAGTAAGTATTACAAAGAGTACATATTAAACTACAACAAATACATTATAATGCTGACAAGAATGATGGTGGTGATGATAGTAATAATAGCTGCTATTACAGTTATATGCAAATGATTTTGAACAATGGGTTGAAGTCGAGGCTTTCGGGCGAAAACAATAGGTTTGCCCGAAAGCCTCGATTTGAATCCATTGTTTGAAATCATTTGCATATAACTGTAATAACAGCTATTTGCAATGTGGTGTTTATATACAATATAGGCAAATTGATTAGGTGTTGATTTAATTGATTGTACGTGCTTAAACATGTCTATTAATCAGACAGAACAGTTCGATCGATCGAGTGGTTCAGCACTTATTTGCCATTACAAATTTGGCTGGCCCTGGATATTTCGTATTGATCCACTTAAATTCATCTCTTTTAAACATGGTCTTTTGTAGTTGTTCTGTTTCAATATCTGTAATTGTTTTTAGTTTTGTCCACGTTGTTCGACCTCGTTTTGGATTTGCAGGCTCGGAGTAAAGCAGCTGCTTTTGATAGTTAGAGCAGATTTTATATGACTTTGAAAAGTTCAGTGTTGTGTGTGTGTATCTTGTTTCTAGTATTTTGATATGCCTTGCTGTGCATTGAACGTGTTCATGCCGTGTATATCTGCTCGTTTTTCTTTGAAAAACATTTAGGGCCTACTTTATTGAAGAAGCTTAGACCCCGGCTACACGGATCCAGATACTTTTGAAACCGCATACTTTTTGATGCAAATCGGCCTATCGTCCACACGAATCCAGTGAATCCGGTCACTGAAACCGCATACTTTTGAATAGGAAACGATCAACAGGATTCGTGTGGACGCAAATATTTCTATACGGTTTCAGACGGATCGGATTCGTGTAGAAGAGGCCTAACCAATTTGTTGATGGTCCATGTGAATTTCGTGTGACTCATTTATTTAGAACTTCATATTAGTTTCAAAATCGAAGATACCTTTTCATGAAAAGTTATTGCCTTTCAATATGATTTTCTTAGATATAGTTTTTGATTTGTACATAAGAACCTATAATTGTATATTTTGTATATTTTGTGCTACTGTGCTCAGAACTCTTGCTATGAGCGCCATATAAATATTTGTTATTATTTATTATTAAGCAGGCTTTCCATAGTCATATGAAATCTGCTATATGTATGTGTATTGTAACCATGCTGAATTGACTTAATTGAACTTGGGTGGCATGGGTGGCCTAGCGGTTAAATCGCTGGCCTCTCACCGCTGTGGTCCAGGTTCGAGTCCCGGCTCGGGCATGGATTATATGTGAGTTGAGTTTGTTTGATGTGTTCTTCTCTCCTATGCCACGAGGGTTTTTCTCCGGGTTATCCGGTTTTCCTCCCTCCACAAAAATGAACATGTGAGCTGCGTTGTGTGCAAAATAATTAACGTAGAGGTAGTGAGTGTGTGTCTGAGTCTCCTCAATTAGCCACTGGCTAAATACATTGAGACGTTAAAAAAGTGATTTATTTTATTTATTTATTTATTTAACTTAAACTTTGCATACTATGATTTACAAAATGGTGACCAGAATACCCATACTAGTATAGTCACTGACCAAGAAAATGTGGCCTCAACACAGGCAACCCACTATTATGAATAAAGTTGATGTCAATGTGCTTATCATGATTGTTGTTTTGCAGCCATCAGCATTGTATGGTAACCTGTCTAATATCAGAATTAATCCTGATGCTCCTCCTGCCCTACCTACACACTTCCCTGGTCGACACCAAGACTTTAAACCACCACCACCAACGTAAGATATTGGCCTGATGGTCGTTGGCATATGTAGTTTGCTTACATACAGTCATTTGAAAAAAACATTGTCGCTGACCGGCTCTGCGACTACGCGACTATAGCCCAAGCGGGAGTATGTGTAAAAATCACTGAAGCAATACATTTTTAGCACACGCTAATTGAAGAATATGCTGAAATATAGCGAGTACATGAGTGAATGTGTGCCTTCGCGTTCTGTGCAAAGAAATAAACCGTTGTATAGAGCTTGGAGATATCGACAAGTAAATAGCTACTTCTTCAGTTTTTATGCAGAGGATTTGTGTCATCCAAATCAATCGCCAGCGTAAATCTAATAGAAACAAGGCACTGAGAGTTCAAGATGTTGATACTATGGAAATCAGTAGACTGGTAATCATGCCCCAAAAATTCCGTCCACGTGACCAATTTTTTTTGTACCATGTGATCGCTTCTGGCCAATCATTTTGCTCAAAATTGGTCATGTGGTACAAAAAGACACACCCCCAAGGCCAAATTTTCAACGTACATTTAACCACTCTAGTGATTTTCATAGTAATATATGCAGATAACTGCTTTAGTGATTTCTACCCATACTCCTTTTAGGTCGAGTTGCGTAGTCGCGAAGCCAGTCGGCGACAACGTTTTTTCAAATGACGGTATATCTTTCATCCATTCATTAATCATTCATCCATTCATTGAATGTCAGCTTTGTGTGCTGGATCATTTTGCTTGTTATTTCGCGCATGCGTAGTCGTTTGACTGCTATGTTCACATATACAGGTAGATATTTACAAAATATAGAACTATTGCATGACACTTTGATTAGTAATAAAATTATTATAGCATTACAGCATAACGCGCCTTACCGTGACCACCCAATTCAAAATATAGAACTGTTACATGACACTTTGATTAGTAATAAAATTATTATAGCATTACAGCATAACGCGCCTTACCGTGACCACCCAATTCAAAATATAGAACTGTTACATGACACTTTGATTAGTAATAAAATTATTATAGCATTACAGCATAACGCGCCTTACCGTGACCACCCAATTCAAAATATAGAACTGTTACATGACACTTTGATTAGTAATAAAATTATTATAGCATTACAGCATAATACGCCTTACCGTGACCACCCAATTAAAGTTTTGTACAAGTTAGCTTAGTCAAAATGTTGAATTTGCAGCCAGGATAAATATTAAAATACAAATTGGTAGAACATTAATACCTTATGGCATCAAAACCGCCCACAAACCTATGGCAAAAATGAACAGCTTCTTTCCTCGTCAAAGACCAACAAAAGACGAAAATTCTACAACCGAGATAGTATACAAGATTGACTGCAGTGATTGTCACTACGTGTACTATGGCCAAACAGAAAGAGCTCTACAAACCAAGAACACAAGAGGGCAATAGTTAACAACCAACCATCCTCAAAAATTGCCCAACATGCAAACAACGAAGGCCACGAGTTTAAATTAAATGCTACTAAAATTGTAGATAGGGAAGGAAACTGGCACGAGATTACTAGAGGCATGGCACTCTGAGCTTGATGAAAATTCAGGAAATGATCCTTTTGTCAAACCAATTTGTATTTTAAGTTAGCTTTGTGTTCAAAAGTTTCTTTTTTCAAATTATTTGCTACACCTTTTCAAATTTAAACATCCTGGGAGGTTTTTCAGACACTTATAAACTTCACTCTTGTCTTCGCTTTGAACATTCAAAGTGTTTACCGTTTGACACTCGGCGAGTCTATTAATTTAAGGTCAAATTCTCTCTTTCTGATTGGTTAACTTGTACAAAACTTAAATTAGGTGGCCACGGTAAGGTGCATCGCGCTGTAAGATTATTCTTAATATTGTCAACAAGTAGTGGCCAAAGGAGCATAGGCTTTCTAGTTGGGCCCTGCCGTGAATATGACGAGCTTGTGACTCATTATCGGTATCCTATATGAGATACGAGAGGGCCTAGGAATGAGGATATTTATAGGTTTTGGACAACACAGCGGTCAAACGACTACGCATGCGCGAAAAAACAAGTAAAATGATCCAGCACACAAATCTGACATTCGTACGGACTCTATAAAGTAAGTAAGTAAGTTTGTATCCTCCGTGTAACGGCTAGCCGTTGGGAGTAGCTGGTCTGGCCCAAACGTCCAGCCAGCTATGAAATTGTTCCTTCTTCATCATCATTGACCTGATCTGGCCTCTGTCGAGGCCCGTCCATTTTTCTAATTTTAGCCAGCGATCGTGTGAGTATTTACGTTGGTTTTTGGCGAAGAGTATCTGCTTCTGTGGCATGAAATTTTCCATGCGGACCACATGACCGAGCCAACGCATCGTTTGTTTCCGGATGAAAACGTCAAGACGACCCGCACCGGTGATGCGGTAGATGTCATCGTTGTTGTAGATGTATGCGTAGTCCCACTCTTGTTTACTGATGCGCTGGTTATAAGCTCGTAGTGATTCCTTCTTGTTGCGCGTGGGTGGGCTGTTGCGCCTCTTGTGGCCTCCTTTTATCATACTTCGTAGCATTTTGCGCCACACTACCTCTAAGCTGGCCAAATTCTTCTCGCTAATATCCCATGTATGTGCGGTGTACGTGAGGCGCGATCGACAATAGGCCTGTAGGAAGTTACGTCGAATACCCATTTTTATGCGGTGGTCAGTCAAAACGCGTTTAAGTTCACTGTACTTGCCCCATGCAGCAAAAAAAAACAATGGAGTGTACGACTTTCATCACTATTTTCTCAAAATATAAACACAAATACAAAAGTATAAACTAATGGTATAGCTTTAAAATATAACAAAGGTTTTGTACACGAAATTTCAAGCTTATGCATTCAGGAATTTGTTATAAATTGACGGAAATTCCTAATGTTTACAATGACAAATTTACAGCTGTGAAAATTTTGCCATGCATGCGTAGTCATTTGAATGCTGTGGTTTTTTTGGACACCATAAGCTTACTGTACTTCTCAATATAAAAATATTAAAACATACTGTTAATAATGCACACTTTGCTTTTTTGCAGACCGTCACCATGAAACTAAACTAGTGAGTGCAAGATAAAGGCAACATAAAAAGGAGACACAAATTTAGATTCACAGAATATATCTGTAAAACATAGTTAAAAATATGAAAATACTTGACCTCGTCAACCCAAAGTTGGCTAGGTGAATATCAAGTATTGGTATAAATACAAAAGTGATTATAGAGAATTGCGAGTCGTGATTAGTCGAGAAATTCACAATATTTCTCGATAATCACCTACAGCGTTGTGCGTGCTTTTAGAAATAAGAAATCAACAGGGTTATTTTCAAAGAATTAAGGCTGGTTATTTTTACTTTTTGAAATCATCACTGAAACAATTATCCTCCTCAGGCTCGGTGAATATCGGTGAGAAATAACCCTGACCCCGTCTTATTGTTCACTGATATTCACTTGCACTTTGCCTTTGGCAAAAATATGTTAATTACTCAGGCTAGTCTGAGCCTAAGTCTAGGCTTTCCTTTTCTATCTATGGGTGTATCGTTGTGTCGAGATTACACATGACGTAAGGTAAACCACCTATCAATTACTACTCTATGACGTAGCCTGAGTAAACGCACTAAGTGCGTCTAGTTAGTATAAACATGCAGGTGATAGAAAATCTACTTTGTTTCTACTTCTTGAAATATCAACCTTTGTGTTTATATATACTTATCAATCTCATTAAAGACCAATTGCCACTTACCAGCATGCACGGCGTGAAAGACTAAACTTCGTGGACCACGGAAATATCTTGATATCTTTTACGATGTGAGTGGGTATTTACGCTCTTACTAAATCATTTAGCGTTTTGTTTTATTTGTATATTCGTCCTGATTTGCATAAGATTTAACTTGAATTTTCTCGGTCAGATTTACTTTTATCTTGACAATTTTAGTAAAATATGAAATAACCAATGTTGGAATTTCACAAGTGCTATACAATATTACTTCGTATTACGAGAAAATTGTTTTTCGCGTCACATTAAAGTAAAAGCTAATAAACTATACATCATTTTAAAGTTTTTTGGAAATAATATAATTGTGACAAGCACACAGGATTTAACCCGAAAACAGTCACTTTTGTTTGCGTCAAAACTCAAAACTTTGTATTCTTATTGATAAGATTTTTAGGTCAAAATATCCTGCACATATTGATCTCAAAAACCGTGCCAGGCTTTATCGATTTAGGCCTTAGTTTTTGAGTTATCGCGTTAGCTATCATGCCACTTGAGTTTTTTTGAATGGATAAAATTGAAATTAATATAACTTTCGAATGAGAACAAAAATAAATAAAGCCTGGCACAGACTGTTTTATATGGGAAGAATTTTTTGACTTAAAGATCTTATCAATAGGAATACAATGTTTTGACTTATGGGGGGATGTCGCAAAGTTTGACAGTAACCTTAAGAGTGTAAATACCAACTCGCAGCGTAAAATATATCAAAATATCTTAACGTGCAATATGCATGGTCCACAAAATTCAATGTTTTGCGCGATGCATCGACGGGTCTTTAATCAGCTTATGCTATTTTCTAAAATCACCTACATATTTATACTAATTAGGTTAGTGAGCGTAGTGTGTGTTAGTATGAATCAGTCACTGAGGGTAATTTCTGTTATGGTCTGTTACAATCCTTCATAGTTATTTTACGTCATCTCAATGCACCCAAAGTCAAGCTTGCAAATAGATCAGTATTCATATCACTGTTCTGTAAAATTGATTTGTTCACTGTAGAATCAGAAAATCTGACCAGTTCCCATTAGAAACTGTTGTAAACAGAGCAGCTTCCAGGTTGAGCATCATGTTACTATGGTTTTCGACTTTCTGCGAACTCAGACATTCCAACTGCTTGTTGTGAAACATGCAGTCAATTAAAACTATTAGTCGGCACCTTTTGCCGTTGGAAGGTCAGCGTTCGCAGAAAATTGAAAACCAAATAATAATTAGTTTAAGATATGGTAGGATCGCTAAGATCTTACTAAAACTTTGGCAAGTAAATTTCTTAGCTTGGAAGGATCTTGGGAAGATCTTAATTAAATCTAAGCAGAAACTTGAAATTTCATGCGAGTTCTTGCAGGTTGACGGTTACATGCCAACATCTTGTGAGATCATGTCTCAATGTTTTGCCAGGATCTTGGATGAACTTACATGGATCTTGGTAAGATGTTCAGCCTGGGAGGTTAATGAGTGTAGTGTGGGGAGAGAAATGTTCAGGAGGTGGGAAATCTAGTTATGAATTTTTTTGCCGATATAACAAACGTATGCTTTTTGTCAATAAATTGTAGTGATCAATAAATACAGAATATATTTCCTAGAAAATTAAATATACAAATTACTATTCATTGTGATTGCTAAACACTGATATATTTTGACTGTTAATAACTCTACACATGCATCATTTTAAAAGAGGTTGGTCAGGCAGGGGCAGATCCAGAAATTTGTCAGGGGGTGTCCCAATTGCAAACGAAGGGCTCTTAAGGTGCTAGGGAGTTGTCCGGTCCCTAAATGTGTTAAATATAATTGGGGTAATTGTGGCATTAGCGGGTTGTCTGGTGCCACTAGGTTATTGTCAAGATATTATGGACATACATCTAAACATGAATAATTGAGGTGCTTACAAACAATATTCTCGAGAAGAGTTTTTGTCAAGATAGTCAAGACATCTAATCAAGATTGTCAAGACAACTAATCACAAATAATCAAGGTTTTTGCAATCATTATTCTCAACAACAACAAAGAGTTATTGATAAGACATTGTGTACATATATCTTAACACACGTAATCAAGTAACCGGTGTTTACAATTATTATTCTCAACCAGAGCATGGAGGTTAATGTTGTGACATTGTTGAGATATTTGATTTTTCATGTATAGCAAAAGTTATGTTTCATCTTGGAATGATTCGTATAATTATATACCTATAATTATACACCTATTTCAAAAAACATCAGGAGATCTGAATCTGGAATCTGAGACCGAAATGAATTGGCCCAGTTTTTTGCGCTTAGCACCTTCAGATTTATATTTACCATCGCCATATCCGAAGCCAGAAAGTGCACGCAAACGAATTTTTAATGAGAAAAAAAAATTGCCGTACCCCAGAATTCATTTTGGTCTCAGATTGTAGATTCAGATCTCCTTCTGACAACGTTTTTTGAAATAGGTGTATGCCTATAATTGGCTTATTGAAGTTCTTTTTTGGATGTAAAGCACCTATAGGCTAAATGGAATAGGCATGATATTAATCATTATTAATAAATCATTATATTACATAGGAGTAAATAGATATAGAATTAGAAGTTAGATAGATTTTGTAGATTCTATACAATTGAATGAGGCATGATATTAATCATTAATAAATAATTATATTACATAGGAGTAAATAGATATAGAATTAGAAATTAGATAGATTTTGTAGATTCTATACAATTGAATTAAAATAATTGAAGTACATTGTATAATAGTGATGGAACACTTTCAATAGTCCCCTTCACAGTTCCCTGTGCCATCTTTCAAGGCATAGCTGGACTTTGCATCAAAGCAAGACAAACGTGCAATGATAGAGACCTTTAATTTTAATACCCCGAGTGACAATTATTGACGTGCCTATATCATTGCAAGCTCAACATTCGTCTCGCTTCAAGGCAAAGGCCTGGCTACCTTTTAATATGGGGAGGGGGGGGGGGGGGACTGTGAAGGGGTATTCTATTTAAACACAGTGGCTGATCCAGGACTTTAGAAAGGGGAGTATGTTCCACACAGAAGACTGGGGCGATTGTATCCACAGGTAGCCCAAGAGCAGAGAAAAGAGATTTCCAAACAGTGTATTTTCATTACAAAGTGGGGTTCCATGGAACCATTGAAACTCCCCCTGGATACGCCACTGATATATACAACTTGGTTTATTTGAAAACCCTTGTCACAGGGAAAGCAATAGACAGTACTCCAAGACTGCAATCAATGTTGTGATAAAAAAGAGATTCATTAACTATTGTTTGTATAAACACAAGAAAGCAGTTGAAAGCATCAGTTTCGTTTTTAGTTATTTGAAAGCCCTAATGAATGTTTTGACAATAAAGATAGTCGTGAACAGACATATGTAGTCTGTGTAACCGGATAACACTTGATTGGTTTAAGTCCTACTTAACCAACCGGAGCCAGCGAGTATCAATGAACGGTTCATTGTCCAAGGAATGTCCTCTCAACTGTGGTGTGCCTCAGGGTTCCTGCCTTGGTCCCTTGCTATATATTATCTAAGCTTCTGTTTAACATCATTCAAAATCACCTTCCTAATGTTCACTGCTACGCTGACGACACACAACTGTATTTCAGTTTTATAAGCCTGATTGTTCATCATCTCAAGCCGATGCTGTCTTTGCAATGGAACGCTGTATTCATGTAATTCGGGAGTAGATGGTTCGTGACCGATTACTCATTAATGACGATAAGACTGAGTTTATTATCATTGGCTCAAAATATCAATTAAAGAAAGTCAATCCGACCGATATCACTGTTGGTGACACAAAGATATCTCCTGCTTCATGTGTTAGGAATCTTGGGTGTTGGTTCGACTCAAAGATGTCCATGGCAACTCACATAACTAAAGTTTGCAGCTCAGCATTTTTTCACATTCACAATATCCGAAGAATCAAGAAATACTTATCAAGGGATAGTCTTTTAACACTTGTTCATGCTTTTGTTATCATCCATTTAGACTATTGTAATGGTTTGTTATATGGATTGCCAAAATCACAAATAAACAAATAACACTGCAATTACTTTATCATCATAAAGATTAAACGATTATGTTTTTTTGATACTTCTTAAATTATTATTATCATCATTATCATCATATATTCATAATCAACAGCTCCATTTGGATGCTCCTTTAACTGTCAATCACATTCAACAATTTTCATCATTATCCAATGATCATATATATCTATAAAATGATTATCATCATCATTATTAATACCACCATCAACAATTTCACCATTATCATACAGGGTTCGTGCTGATGTCAGTAACAAGAATCTAAGGAGTTTTCAAGGAGTTTTTAAGGACCAAAAAGTAATTTTTAAGCACTTTTTGCGACAACTTTGATATACGAAAATTTACGAATTTACGAAAATGATGTACAATACTAGAATTTTTACTTAACTTTAATTTACAATACTAGAATTTTTACCCTACTTAAGCTAGAATTAAGGAGTTTTTAAGGAGTTTTTGCTGGTTTTCTAAATTTCAAGGGCTTTTTAAGTGCCCTTAAAAACGTAAATCAAATCTAAGGAGTTTTCAAGGAGTATATAGCACGAACCCTGTCATAATTTTCATCATGATTAAATCATGGATGATAAAAACACTATATATGATCATCATCATAAACATAATCAAAACAATCATCATCAACATCAAAACAATCATGATCATCAACATCATAATCAAAACAATCATCGTTTACCAACATTATTAGCACCATCATAATCATAATCAGAATCATCATCATCACTACCTACTTGTAAGCAGGTAGCATTTATCATCATGCACCCATCATCATGTTATCATTATCTACATCATCATAGTTATTATCTCTATAATAAAAAATGTTTTACTAGTATAAGAAAATAGGTATTACAGTCCGACTACTGAAACCGGGGCCACCAAAACATGATTATCTAATCACGATCGAGAATATGAACAATAGAATCTCTACAAATGTTTGACTTTTTTGATTAAAATGCTAATTATTTTCATTATTTGTGAACGGAATGGATACAGATTGAATAAGAAACATCTTAGCCTGTGAGAACCCTCTACAAGTTTTTTTTAATCTCAAAAACTATTTATTTTGACATTTGTTTGGGTGGCCCCGGTTTCAGTCAGTAGTCGCACTGTAATTTCAATCTCTGTTGTAGTCAATCTGTTTTAAATGTATCCTTTGATCTGGTGTATATTAAGCATAGTCCCATTCTTATCAATTACTATATATGTAATAACTTTGTTTTGATTAGTCCAAAGTCTGAACTGAATAGCCGCAAAGATTGCAATTGTTGATAGAATGAATGCCAGCACAGCTTGCCATGGTCGTTGACCTGCTTTCTGCTCATTTAGAAACTGCATAAGTTTGTTCCACGATTCCTCTTTTTCAACCGTCCGCTGCCGACTAACGTTCCTCAGTAGCCTATTCCATATATAGTCGCAGTCGACGTTTCCAATTGACAATATAGGACCCATTAGGAACGCAAGGAGAAGAAAGGTGTGCTGGTATTGAAAAGCTACTAAGTGGGTCTCACTCGTAATCCAGAAATGCAACTCAAGCAAGATGCAAACTGTCGACAGGATAAGATTCAACGCAATCCATCCAGATGAAAACTCACGGAAGATATGAAATGCGTCGAATGACTCGGCCAGGCGTGCTCGGCAGAGATCAACATTATCAATATTTTGCTTCAAGAACTTGGTAACTAGTGCCACTTCGGACTCATAGCTACAGCGTAGAAGATAGATGATGAAACAAAAGCCCACAAAGTTGATATAGCCTTCAACGGTGATGAAAACTGTTAGAGGGAAAGATGAATGGAGTCCTTCTAAAGTATGGTTTGTGGCGATGGCTGTTACAAGGTCCTTGTTGAAGAAAGGAGCACAAAGGCGAACTAGTTCAACCGTCATCAACACCAGCCCTATCAAGAACGCTAAATATCCACCATATTTCTTTCTCTTCATGTTAATGAATCGCAGTCGACAGATCAGGAACTCGATGTCAACTGCTCGTGCCCACTGGCCAGGAAAGATGCTAGGGAATGTATGATGTACTGCCGACACCAAGCATGCCATTGGAGCTATAAATAGCAACAAAGTGGTTCCAGTCCAGGACAGCGTGTGAACAACATCAAGATCGGTCTCAAGAAAATGGCCAGTTATAATTGCAACGTTTGCAATGGTAGCAGATGTTAAAAGCAACAGCCAGATCCAGGAAAGGAATCCGCTGCCACAGTGGTTGAACCATGACGACCCAATGTCCTTGTCTCGTATTTCGGTAGACACGCCCAGGTAATTCCATCGAAAACTATCACAAACTTTACACAGTTGCTCTTCAGATTCAGTGTTGAGGGTGTGGTAGTTTTTTTGAGTATTTCGGCACTTGCAACATCGCACAGGCTGGACTAAACGCCCTGAAAAATATTTATGAAAAGAATATTAGAATATTTAATATAATGATGCCAACAATAATGATAACATTTACTCTTACTAATATAAGCATAATAATGTAATGATACTAATAATAAATATTTAATTAATTAATAATATAGAAAGGCGATGATAATGATAATTTTTAATTATTACTTATGGTGGCAATGATGATGATGATGGCAATATGATGATGGCAATGGTGATGATTGATGGTGTGCTTGGTGATGATCATAGTGATGACAAAGACATGATTTATTGTACAAATAGGTTTTTTTTATTCAAATAAACACAACACGTGTTATGATATGATTATGGTGATGATCGACAGCAATTTATGGTGATGATCGATGGTGTGCTTGGTGGTGATGATGATGATATGATTTTAATATGATATGGTACACATAGTTCTGTTAACTCCAATTAATACATGATGATATGATGATAGAAATGATGATGGTAATAATGATCATGATGTGCTTGGTGATGATGATGATAATGATTTATTGTAAAATAGTTTTGTTAATTCAAATTAAGGTGGCCCAGGGGTATTTATTTACGTAAAAACAATTTTTTTTGAACTTCAAATTTTGGTGCAAAACCTTCTTCGATTGCTTTAAAAATCAGGATTATAACTTATCATTGTCTTTAGTTTATAGATAATTAGACGTTATTTTAAAAATACTGATGTCCTAAGAGCAAAACGCTTGCAAACGCGAACTCGACTTTGAGATTTTATGGCTATTTGAAAGACGAAGCAAGCAAATAACTAATACTCGCTATACTATATAATGTGTCATTTCTATTTATTAATTCTTTCAACAGAAAGAGTGTTTGTAAATCCAAATATACACGAAAATCAAGCATAAACGATTCATATGCATATTTACAAACTAAATATCTTAGTTTTCTCGTATAGCGAGTATTAGTTATTTGCTCTTGCAATATTATATTCTAAACTTATATTAGTTCAGTAATTAGTCCCAATGGGATATCCCTCGCGAGACTTAAAAAAAATATTGCAAATTTTTCATGCATCACTAACAAAAGCACATGATGGCTTTTCACTGCAACTGCAACTCGGCGTTGTCGCCAAGATTTATATACGGTCAACTTTACTTCTCCATTTCTCCAAACCGTATGAATGGAACACGCTCAAACTTTGTAAGGTACTTTAACAATGATTTGTTTACATCTTGTGTTTTTGAGAATCGCTAGAATTACCATTTAAGGAGATTCCGTAGTAATAGATTTTGACATAACTTTTTATTGAAACTTTGTACAGTTATACTTTAAGACATGGGCATTTCAAAAATAAAATAAAAAAGGGGGGTCACCGTGTTGGTTTTGGCACTAGATCACGTCAAAGTTACTCATTTCGACGGCGCACGGGAGTAATATTTCGATGTATAAAATGAGAATAAAAGGCGATTAAATGGTACTCTTTTTTGATATTAGGATTGAAATATCAGGTTTTATTTCATCTTAGCACCCCAAATCTTCATTCACACACAAAACTTGGATAGAAAAGTGAACCTGTTAAAAGATAATAGCGATAAAGCAATACTCGAAGTTACTCGAGCGTATCCTTCGCGAACACCTGGGTAGCACAATATTACCACAATTCTTGAAATATCTCGAAATCTGGACATAGATTTTTATTCAAACTCAGATATGTATTTGAAAACGTGGATATCTTTAATTCAATAAAATAAAAAAGATAGGTCACCGTATTCGTTTTGGCGCTATAGCACTTTGAATGTACGAATTGTGATCTTTTAGTAATACCGACATAGCGCGCGCAAGGTGCGCGAGCTGTAGCTCGCGCTCTCGCTGGTCAAAATTGTGCGCAGTAGAGCGTGCGCAATGCAAAACTACGGAATCTCCTTAAGTTAATACTGAGCAAAAATTAGATTATCTAACTATTTTGAATAATGCATCGATAAATATGTTTTTTATCAGTCGTGATAGTGCTGTACACAGTACGTCAATTTCACTACAATTTGGCCTTCGGATTGGGAAAGCATTGTACAACATAGTGGTGAGTAACGATTTCGAAAGCAATGATTTTATTGTGCGTCTCTGTTCGATTCTTTATAAGCTATGCATTTGTGTGTTCGATTTTGAGTACTCGTATTTCCTAAGCTTGCATGGTCTCGATTAATTTGGCCATTTATCACGTAAAAGTAGTGAAGTACATGAGTCCATAGACGCAAAATCGAGTGGTTTCGTCTTTCAGATTTTTAGAAATAGCCATAAAATCCAAAAGTCGAGTTCGCGTTTGCAAGCGTTTTGCTCTTAGGACATCAGTATTTTCAAAATAACATTTAAATATCTATAAACTAGAGACAATGATAGGTTATAATCCCGATTTTTAAAGCAATCGAAGAAGTTTTTGCACTAAAATTTGAAGTTCAAAAAAAATTGTTTTTACGTAAATAAATACCCCTGGGCCACCTTAAGGCATATGATGATATCGCCTGATGATAATAATGATGGTGATGGTGATGATGATGTGCTTGCATGGTGATGATAATGATATGTGTAATGACATGATGATGGTATGATGATTAATAATAATGATAATGATTATGATGATAATCAACAGATTGAACCATGAATGCCAATTTATATGGCCACTACTTCAATATCTATTTTTTGTAAATTCACATTTTAATTGATCACTACATCAAATTAATAGATTAAAATATATAGACACAAATATTACATTCTTGAGAAGTTATGAGCATTATCATAACTAGCTAGGGTTTCAAGAATTTAATATTTGTGACAATAGAGACAACTGTTGATGATCAATCGTGATGATGACAATGGTGATGATTGATGATGACAATAGTGATGATTGATGATGACAATGGTGAAGATTGATGATGACAATGGTGATGATTGATGATGACAATGGTGAAGATTGATGATGACAATGGTGATGATTGATGATGACAATGGTGATGATTGATGATGACAATGGTGATGATTGATGATGACAATGGTGATGATTGATGATGACAATGGTGAAGATTGATGATGACAATGGTGATGATTGATGATGACAATAGTGATGATTGATGATGACAATGGTGAAGATTGATGATGACAATGGTGATGATTGATGATGACAATGGTGAAGATTGATGATGACAATGGTGATGATTGATGATGACAATGGTGATGATTGATGATGACAATGGTGATGATTGATAATGACAATGGTGATGACTGATGATGACAATAGTGGTGATTGATGATGACAATGGTAATGATTGATGATGACAATGGTAATGATTGATGATGACAATGGTAATGATTGATGATGACAATGGTAATGATTGATGATGACAATGGTGATGATTGATGATGACAATGGTGAAGATTGATGATGACAATGGTGAAGATTGATGATGACAATGGTGACGATTGATGATGACAATGGTGATGATTGATAATGACAATGGTGATGATTGATGATGACAATGGTGATGATTGATGATGACAATGGTGATGATTGATGATGACCATGGTGATGATTGATGATGACAATGGTGATGATTGATGATGACAATGGTGATGATTGATATGATGTCAATGGTGATGATAATAATGTTCAGTGGTGATGATGATGTCAATGATGATGATAATAATGTTCAGTGGTGATGATGATGTCAATGATGATGATAATAATGTTCAGTGGTGATGATGATGTCAATGATGATGATAATAATGTTCAGTGGTGATGATGATGTCAATGATGATGATAATAATGTTCAGTGGTAGTGATAATTATGTCAATGGTGATGATGATGATAATGATAACATCCATAGCCTACCAGAGTGAAAGAGTCCCAATGTTTTGACGTAAAACCAAAAGATAAGAGGCCATTCCTTCCTGTCAAACCTCTGTAAGATTGGAGCTGTCACTGAATTAAACTGCATATCCTGAATGAAATATTACCAATAAATGAACACATGATGATAATGATAAGAAAAGTCAAACACAGTCTTCCTATATAATCTACAGTCCAACAATGAACTTCTCCTAACTGTTCCCTACATTTCTCAAGACTCTTGGTGCCAGAGCATTTATCTCAGCTGCTCTATCAGAATTTAAAAAACTCATTAATAATTCATGACCATTTTGTCCAACCCGATGCTCCTCTCTGGTCATGAGGAAAGCATTTTATATCGCATAATCTACGTTTGAAACACGGAGGGATTATGGTGTAGAATAGAAGAACAATGGAATGCAAATGAACATGAAGCATTATATAATGGCACATGTACCATTATATAATGCTTCATGTCCATAATTCAGATATTACACCCCCCCCCCCCCCCCCTCTCCCCCCATCTCTACTGACGAGTGAACATCAGACATAGAAATAATTTACTTTTAGATTTTTGGCGAAAAAAAGTATTTGATCATGAGTGCCAGTGCCAGGATTCGAACTGAGATCTTCTGCTTGGTTGTATCCAAGCTTTGAGCCATTATGCCACTGAGGCAATCAATGAAAAGTTTGCAACAAAATGTCATCAAGTTCATTAGCATTCAAGTTGGTTAGCATTCCTCTATTATTAGTGTAGATCAATTCCCAAATGCAAACAACCTTCCGTTTTCTTTTGTTTCATCGATATTGGACAAAATGGTCATGAATTACTAATGAGTTTTTTAAGCCGTTCAGAACGCAGAACGTGTTTTATCAGGTTTAAAATCCCTTGGGCTTCACCCTCGGGATTTTAAACCTGATAGAACACTCCTGCTTGTTTATTAAACTGTACATAACACACTATACCTTCTAGTACTGGGAACATTATAAGACAAACTTGAAAACTCATCTATTCAGCAAAGCGTATCTTTAATTAAAATTTATAGCATTTTTTTTTTCATTTTTACATACAGTGGAACCCTGCCTTACGGCCACCTGCTTAAGATGGCCAGTTTTTTAAGGTCTCTACGGAATGCATGTCCATACATTTCCTATAAAAATTATCGGCTTAATCCGGCCACCCTGTTAATATGGCCACTTTGGGCTGTCCCTTTGGTGGCCGGATTAACAGGGTTCCCCACTGTATATGAATTTTATTGTTGTTAATTAAATTGTTATGCTTGTATATAATCTACAGAGCAGCTGAACATATAAACTGCATTATATAAATGTAATCATCATCAAGACCATCATTATTATCATCATTAGCAATATTAATTATCATCACTGTCATTATCAGCATTAGGGACTGGTCATAAAGTATAGGGGGGGGGGGGGGGGTGGTCAAGAAAAAATGGTGGTGTGGGCCATAATTTTTGAGCATGAAAAAGGGGGTAGGTGGGCCATGAAAAATTAAGCAATACACTGGGGGTATTTTGGGGTAATTGTGGTGCATTGTATAGGGGTGGGCTACGTGTAACTATGCATAGACTAAAGGGTGGGCCTATAAAAGTCATTCCTTAGGAATTCTGAATTTTCCGCCCCCCCCCGCCCCCCCTTCATACTTTATGACCAGTCCCTATCCCCATAATTATTTGTATTAATAACATATTTTTCTGTATAACTCAAATTCAAAATCTTACATATTCTCAATAATGATACTTGTTGTTGTTTAATAATAAGAGTTTGCGATTCAATCAACAATATATTATTATTATTTTTATAAATGTTATAATTTTTTCATTGCGTGAGAGCTATTGTTACTTTTTCAGCAAGGGATTGGCTGAGGTATGCATGTTGATTCATATTTCAAAGGTCAAAAAATATAATTCGTAAACTAAACGAAAAGAAACATTTCAAAATGTGAAATAATAAATTATATCTTATATTGAAAGCAAGTTCTCGTCGTTCGATCTTCAAATTTTTCTTTAAAATACATCTTAAAACATGATATAGCAAGTTTTCATGAATTAAATCAATCATAATTTAGTTACATTTTATAGAGTTGTTCCTATTAACCCGTGAAACAAACTGTACTACTAGTTAAAGCTTCATATTCAAATAACAACAAAAGAACACAATGGAATTATAAAATTAAAGGTGCATTTAATAAAGAGTGGTTTCACGGGTTTATGAGAACCGGCCGGCCGCTCTATCAGTTGGAGCAGTAAATGCTCGCAAATATAATTGCAAAAGCTAAGATTGCTTTTTGCGAAGCAAAACCGATGAGAATAAAAGTCATTTTAATATTCAAAGCAAGCATATACAAGAGCAATACGATATATCTGACTGGCAAATGACGTCGTAAATTAACGACCGGCTTCAATAAGTATAATTTTGGTACGCCTTCAAAGCTCATCAAACTTTGCTTAATCTACATCAAAACATTCACAATTTATCATATAAACAAATCAAAACATTCACAATAAATTAATTAAAGTAAATTGCAACGAAACCTACGTGAAACATATTGAATCACAATTAGATCTGTTTTTATTGACGTACAAGGCAAGCTACAGACTTTAGTTCAAAAATAACTCACAATTTCTTAGATTACTCACCTACAACGTAGCAACGAATTCTCCCCAGATATCTATTCAACAGACTGGGTATTTAGTTTCGTGAAAATGTGGTAAAAATGCGACAATACTGGGTCGTTATTGAGTACGTGCCAATGTAAAGTTGTTCTAGAAGCCTGTCAAATGTACATCGTTTCAGCTTTATAAGGGGGGAGGGGAAAGTAGAAATATTATACCACAGGTAGCCCAATAAAAAACTTTTTTTTCCAGCCGTTCTCAATCAAACCGCCTTAAAGCATTGCTGTCTAAACTTGATTTTGGTCGACGTCAATCAACTTTATTTCCAAAGCAACACGTACTAAAATGTCTGTTTCAGATCAACTCTCCGATATTTGATTTCCGAGCCGGTATGCTAAGAAGAAAAGATTTGATAAAAAGATAAATAAAAGATTCGATTCTACAAAATAAGATATAATTTAAACAAATTGTTCGTATAGCCGAATTTATCGCCGTTCGGCAACGGACAATTTTGGCCAATTTTCCACGGAGATATCGCTGTTTGACGTCCACGAAAATCAAGTCTAGATCTTTTTTTGGTGAAAAGGCGCGTGTGGCTTAGAATGGAAGTACATTTATATTATTCCCATTTTTACTTAAAAGTTATATTTACTCGGGCTACCTGTGGTAGCTCGAGTCTAAAAATGCAAACGGTTCTTCGTCCAAGGGCACTAGAACGCTACATTTATGTTCAAATTAATGTGTACATAGTGAATAAAGGTCCTAGTTATCATAAAACTCTTCTAAATAGTCGATATTTAGCTGTTTAGAGCATCAGTTTGACCTCTTGTTTACTCGGTTTAGCGATGTCTCCAACAGTTCGATTCCATACTCTGTGAATATGTACCGCTGTCCCATTTAACGCCGTCGCGCCTAGATAAACATGAAATAGTATGAAGTTGGAGACATCGCTAAACCGAGTAAACAAGAGGGCAAACTGATGCTCAAAACAGCTGAATATCGACTATTTTAGAAGAGTTTTATGATAACTAGGACCTTTATTCACTATGTACACATTAATTTGAACATAAATGTAGCGTTCTAGTGCCCTTGGTCTTTGTCGTGGTCCTCAAATTGGAGGGTCAGGTCCCAGGCGTTCCTGGTAGTACATGACAGCGCATGAGCAACGATAGCTGACCGAAGGCTCATACCAACGAATAAATATCGATTGAAATGAAGGGGGGGGGGGGGGGGACGGGGTGAAATGTCAACACTTTGTAACACAGGCATCCCGGTACATAGAAATATATGTCGAGCAGATTCATACAGCCCCGAAAAACACACAAATGCCTCAATAACTGTCCATCTTTATTCTCGTGACGTTTATTTCTCAAAATGTTAATCTTGGTAATAATGTTTCTGAGACTTAGTTTTCATTTTCTCAATAAAAACATGAAATTTTGGGATAAGGACATCTCTCGTTAAAATAACCTAAAATTAGACATAAATGGTTATTTGTTTATTTTTAGGCACATTTAAACATAATTAATCAACCAATTAAGTTCTTCTTCACATTTTCCTATTAGTGCCTCAGGATAGCTTTGTGTAAATATGCGAATTTACGAAACATTTTTAATGCTGTTTTAAAATACAAACGTACCAATGCATCAAAACAGCAAGCGGGCTAAAATGCCTAAAACAAAACACAACTCTGGCTCTGGCTCTGTCATCTCCTTGGACATAATAACATTGTTCCTATTTGTGTCTCAGGATAGGTTTCTATACGTATAATATGCCTGCATTTGAGCGTTATCAGTTTGCTCATGACTAACTGAATTTGCTTCAGTTAGTGTCTATGTACACAGTGGTACCTCTATTAAGTGGTCACCCTCGGGGCTTTCCAAAGTGGCTGCTTAATAGAGGTTGGCCGCTGAATAGAGGTATATTATAGGTATAGGAATAGAGTTGGGACTTTTTATGTGACCGCCTAATAGAGGGTGACCGCATAATGGGTAACTGCTTAATAGAGGTCACTGTATGATCTATGTATGATACATTATGAATTTCAATTCCTCAGAATCCCTTCTGTTCAGTAGCCCGAGTAATCGCTCACAGAGCGTCTAGTTTTATCTATTTCTACTGTTTTCTATTTTGTAAGCATATGTTATAAGTAATACCATCACTGAGGGATATTAGTGATTAAATGTCCCATTTACTAACCTTCCCGATGCTGAGGGACATTTATAATGGTAATTGAACTAAGTGGAGTGCAATTTGGTCTGATATCAAACGCGCGATTACAAAATCACACGACCGCGTAGCGGGAGTGTGATTTGTAATTGCAAGTTTGATATCAGACCAAAATTGCACGACACGAAGTTCAATTATCACTTTATTATATCCATTTTGATATCTAATAAAAAACATGAAAAAATTACTCGATTTTCTTTGCATTTTAGAGGTAATTCAGTGCAAAAACTATGTTAAACCCGACATAATTCAGTGCAGTGATAACACGATGCTGATTGGCTAAGAAACAATAGAAATGTTTTTTCAACCAATCAGAATAGAGTTTTCTTCACAACTGAAAATTCGTGACAAAAATCCAAGATGGTGGACATATGGCCAAAAACAGAGAAAAAACTGTTCAAAAACTATCAAAAAATGCTTATTACGAATAACAAAAGCTTCCTCATTGAAGAATGGGACTAAGAGTTTGTATGTGTGGAGTTTCAAGATTGCAAATAACCATTTTGAGAAGATTTTCCATCGATAATGATGTCGCCTTTCTCAGCCGTCGACCACGATAAAATTCACTACACTTTCAAGATGAAATCAGATAAAATTCTGACTTTTTTCTTCACATTAACCAGCAAAAGGTAATATTTTGTTTAATTGATAGTGGTGTCATTGTTCAATTTCGAGTAAAATGCTTTAATAAAGTGGAGTAAATCATCGTTTTTTCAGCAGAAACGGCAAAGTACAACTTTTCAAACTTTGTTTTTACCTCAAGTTTTTGACGTCTTTTGTACTAAAGAAAGCTTTATATGTTATAAACTAATATTTTTTGTTGTCCTTGATATTAAGATAAGTGTAATAATTGTTTTTCAAGAAGAAAATAAAATGATTTAGTACGGTATGCATTGACGATATTTCAGTTGTTTTGAGTGTTGTTGTCTCTTCTTTTCTTCAATTTGGGTTAATTTGCACTCATTTGTCTTTCACAGAGCTAAATTGCACCGTAATTACCTATACAAACTAAGTAAACTCTAAATCTGAGATAAACTTAGAGTATTTATTTATAAAAAAGCCGGGTTTTTCGGATCGTACTAACCCGCGTCCCCGTCCCCGATCCGGTTTTTACAAATGGTGCAATAAATTCAAAAAATGATGCAATTCATGCTCATATCATAGCTGCTGAGAGCCAATCAGAGTACAGGATTGCTTGGTGATATCAAAATGGATATAATAAAATCACTAATACCCCGAAGAAGCCATGGTATTAGTTTGTAATACCATGATCACTGAGGAAATAAACGAGCATGGGATTTAGTTTGGGAGGGATTCTTCAAGGAGCGACATTAAACAATGTCAAATTGAATATAAATTTTCATAAATAAATCAAGAAAGATTATGGTGTATGGTAAGGTGTAAGGTGTAAGGTGTAAGGTGTAAGGAGTAAGGTGTAGGGTGTAAGGTGTAAGGTGTAAGGTGTAAGGTGTAAGGTGTAAGGTGTAAGGTGTAAGGTGTAAGGTCTATTTTTCAGTAAAATAAACACCTGGTTACTTTAAACTTGTTGATTTTATTTTTTTTGATTCTCAATGTCAGTTTGACACATATGTGCAATGACAAAATGTTTTTCCCACAGACGTATTTCTTTACTTGTCACGAAAACACTAATTATTGATTGACCTTTGGAAAACGCGCATGCTCAATATGATAACTAGTGGGAGCCGGCAGAGGTTACTTTGCTTGTAGCTCTAAGAGACGTTTGCAAATAGGTACATCACTATGCAGCAACAACACTAAAATAGGTAAGTTCTATCTTTCGATTTGTTTTGGATAGGGTATGGGTTACTTTACTCTTAGAAGGGGTCTGGTGAGTACAACCTCAGCTTTAATGTACAGCAATTTTAAAAAATCAATCAATCAATCAATCAACAATTTTATTAGAGTCTCAACCGTCTAGCGTTACACGAGTGTACTACTAATCGGGGAGACTATTATTATGTAAATAATATCAGCAAAAAATAATATCAGCACGTACAGTTAAATCCTTGCGCTGAAAACCCCTGCAGACATAGTTTGCCAAATTCCTTAATTTTGTGACGTTTCGCTGCTTGATTTCATACCATCCATATTGCATTTAGGGCTTGGTATGCAACAAGCAACAAGCATGCAACAAAACTTAATTTGGCCAAACATTTTTGAAATAGCTGTATATCTAATTAGTTATTACATATTTATTTTACATCTTGTCATCATATTTTTTTTCCCCCCAGGAATTCGAAACACAAACTTGGATTTTGTTTTCGATGATTGACTTTCTCGAACTCACACTTTGGCTTCTTTATTTAAGAATGTCAGGTGACTGTGGGTTAGGTCTAATACCCGATGCTAATTTAACATATATCTATTTATGTAACCTTCAATACGTGGTCTATGGTCTATATTATGGTCTATAATTATCAGATCGGTTAATATCATCACTACCAACCCCTTCTACTAATACCGAATGTTAGGTAGGTTATTTAGATAACCTTAAAGACATGTCACATGGTCTCTAACTAGTACATTCCAAACCCTAGTATTAATAATAGCAAAGTCAAATCTCTTCGAACTAGCGTACTGATCTGAGCTTAAGTTTCGATTTCTCTGATTATATATCAACTGATCAATTATCTTATTGTATTTAAAAAATTAATAGATGGTAACATCATCGCCAATCAGAAAGAATGGAGCCCAGTACTTTGGGTGACTGTATCTCTTTCCTTCTATCATCTTTTTCATGGATTTATTCAGACTCACACTTGTACTTTTACCGAGCTTTAGTTGTATATAGAAATGACGCATATAATCAAGTGTGGCTCTGTCCTTGGTGCTCCATAATGATGCTACCACAGAACGGGCTCCTGCTGCTAGAAAAGCACGAGCCATACCGACCACTCCTTCAGCCCCGATTTCTCCACGGCCACTGTGACAGCAACTCAAAACCACAAGCTTGGCGCGCACCCCAATTTTTTGGACTTCCTGCATTGTTAAGATGTAGTCTTTCTCGTCTGGAATGGCTTTGCATTGTGCAGAAATACCTGGCGCTAAAGCGATTTCTCCAGTGGCATCGTCACCATGAGCTGCAATATGGATGACAGCTGCATCTTCTTGGAGCTTTTCTTTCACCGCGTCTTTAGTGGCAGCTTCTCCTATTAGTGGCGAGACATTAAGAATTTTACTAACCACCCAAGCCTCTCTCTCTGCAGCAGGTAGTCTTGTTATCTTTGTTTTTTCTCCACGAAACACGACTTCGCCGACACGTGGATTTCCGATAACCAAAGCGCCTTTCTTTCTGTGGAAGTCGTCTGGGCATTCTTTCAGAATCTTTAACATTGTGAAAGATGGCGCTAGTCTGATGCGCTTTGTTTCACAGAGGAAACGCCCCGTTTGTGGATCCTGTAGAGCTGCAAAAGGAACCAAGTTCAAAGGTCCATCAGGAATAATAATAACTTCTTCTTGAGTAAGGTGTTCTTGGATGGGTGTTATCAATTGTTTAAAGAGTTCCTTTAACGGTTCTTTGGTGTCATTATGTTGATCAGATCCAATCGATGTTGATTCAGTAGGGTTTCTTGAGCTGCTTGAGAACTCACTGTCAATGATGTCCTGCTCTAATCTCATTCTTGCAATACTGCTCTTTAGCTGTGATCGATCGTCATATCTTTCACTGTACCACGGCTCCTGTTTTCCAAGAGATCTGTCCTCGCAGTTGGTTGTCATTTGTCTGACATGCATGGATTGGTCATGATATGCTGTGTTAGCCAGGTGATATATGTACTCTGTTATGTTCTTCTTTGTGATACTGTTTTGCTGCATATCGTTCCGTTCATACATCAGTGATCGTTGCTGCGAAAGAACCCACAAATGTTCACTGTCTTTAATGATAGAATAGAACAATAGGCTACTCTCTTTGGGTAACAGGTCAGTCAAATCATTTTCATTCAGAGGTGTTCTTGTTGACATGTTTTCCGCGACAAATACTTGCTGCTCCTGCATGCCATACTTGCAAACCAACGTGTCCCTCAGGGCACATGCTCGACCACGTTCACAAACTATAAGTGCTTCTGTTGTACGGTTTGTCTCGATAAGAAGTAATGCAAGTTTATTATATGTTTTAACATACGTGTCTACAATTGATATTTTAAATTCGGTTTTCTCTCTGAGATCATTAAACAGTTCTTCATTGCACAAACGACTTTCTCTCAAGTACTTTTCTGATGTTCTTATGTTTCGGGCGTACTGTCCATGGTCGTTACATATCTCCTGCATTTGTGCCAAACCGTTATAAATCATTCCCATATTACATCGGCAAACTGTTTCTTTTTCTTTGTTTCCTGAATCAATAAATATTTTTAGGCCCTTTTCATGAGCATGAATAGCTTCATACATCATGCCAAACTCAAAATAAGCAGTCCCAAGAATGGTGTAACAATTACCAATATAGTCACTAATTTTAATCTTAAAAGCTAAATGTAAAGCTTGCTTGAGTCTTGTAATTGCCTTTATTTTGTCGGTTTTACAGAAACAATTACCTAAATCTTTAAAATATTCTATTTCTCCATACTTGTCTCCGGTTCGAATTGCAAGAATAATGCTTTTCCAACGGCATTCTCCCGCTAAGTTGAAGTTTTTTGATTTGGAGTATACCTGTGAAAGGTTTTGGTAAGCACTTATTTCAGTGGATATTTCATATGTATCCTTAACTATATCAAGGCACTGTTTCAAAAGCTCGGTGGCCTTGTGATATTTTCCAACTCTCGTATATATTACACCGAGATTGTTGTACGTGGCACTATTGGCGTTTTCAATGCCCAGCTCAGAGTTAAACTTAATACTGGTCTCGAAATATGAGATTGCAACATAATGTTTGCCTAATGTCATGGAAGCAGTCCCTAAGTTATTATATGCTATCGCCTCGGATTGTTTGTCACCGCTTTGTAATGCAATTTCTAACTGTTTCATGTTATATTCCATGGACTCTCTGACTTTTCCTTTTTTTAATAGGGCATTTCCGATATTTTCATATGCATTGCCTTCTGTATTCAAATCACCAGTTTCTTTTGCAATTTCTACACTTTTCTCAGCATAACTAATTGCCTTGTCACGATCATGCATCTGTATATAGCAGCAAGATAAAATATATAATGTATCGCCCTCTTTGCCTTTATTTCCAACTTCTTTAGTGTATTTAAGATATCGTTCAAGATAATCTATAGCCTCCTTTACTCTACCTAATGATGTAAGTGCTTTACCTAATGCTCGATATGATATTTGCTTTTCTTCTGTACTGTTCATTTTGTTAGCAATTTCTAGAGCACGCTCAGCATATTTCATAGCCTTTTTGAATTGTCCCTGTTTAAAATGGAGAATTGACATGCTATAATTGCAACTCCACTCCATTTTCAACTCTCCAATCTCTATTGCAATGGTCAAAACTTTATCAAGATATTCTTTAGCCTCCTGAAATCTGTCGAGGTGCGTACAACTGACACCAAGCCTATAGCAAACTTCTCCCTCCATCGTTTTCTCCAATTTAAGGTTGACAACGATAGACAAACTTTGTTGATAATTTGTAACCGCTTCAGAGTATTTATCAAGCTTTTGAGCACATACACCCAAGCCGTAATAACAATGTGCAATCATTTTCTGATCACATTTCTCTTGTAACATTTTAAGACTTTGTTGATAATTTGTAACCGCTTCAGAGTATTTATCAAGCTTTTGAGCACATACACCCAAGCCGTAATAACAATGTTCAATCATTTTCTGATCACATTTCTCTTGTAACATTCTAAGACTTTGTTGATAATTTGTAACCGCTTCAGAGTATTTATCAAGCTTTTGAGCACATACACCCAAGCCGTAATAACAATGTGCAATCATTTTCTGGTCACATTTCTCTTGTAACATTCTAAGACTTTGTTGATAATTTGTAACCGCTTCAGAGTGTTTATCAAGCTTTTGAGCACATACACCCAAGCCGTAATAACAATGTGCAATCATTTTCTGATCACATTTCTCTTGTAACATTCTAAGACTTTGTTGATAATTTGTAACTGCTTCAGAGTACTTATCAAGCATTCTATAACATTTACCCAAGGCAAAATAACACCATGCAATCATTTTCTGGTCGCCGTTCTCTTGATACATGCTTAGACTGATCTTGAAACACTCAATGGCTTCGCTATACCTGCCTGGTGTCGCCACACCAAGCATAAGGCCGGCAAGCAAAGCCATTTCCGCCATACTTGTTTATTATTCAAAAGCTTTGTTATTAATCCATGTTATGGAGGAGCACTGAATCTAGTGATGACGTCATTATATCAAATATGTGGGTGATATCCAAATCAGAATGGCTGATGACCAGTTGATGTGTAATGGTCGTCATAGATACAGCTGATGAGTTTGTGTAGTACAGAATCTTCGATCTGTAAGAAAGATATCTGAGTCATTATAGATATATATCTTATTTGCTTTTTTCCCCGTAATAGGTTTAGATATTCTACGAGGGACAAGGAAAAATGCGAGCAACGAGTAAAATGTCCGCCAGTATTACGGGGAAAATCTCAAATAAGTTTTTTATTATATACGGCTCTGAGAAAATAACTACATTGTTTTCGGTTTTTGGTTTTCGACCTCGAAGTTTCAGAAGTGATTCCAATTTTGCTTTCAACACATAACGTGAATGACAATACACAACAAAGTCGAAATTCGGTAATTTTTGGAACCGTGCATTTTTGAAAGGGGCACATTGCAAAACCGGGAAATATCAAATTATATTGTGCTATTTTGAAAGTTACAAGTAAAAATGTATAGCGGAGCTCCCGAGCGAGCGGAGCACCATAATTAAAGACAAAGCAAAGTAAATGTCAATTTCCTGAAACTTTGCCAGTTGATCAAACTAAATTAGACACATGCATCAAATAAGCTTTAAAAAATTGGGGGTCACCGTCGTTGTTTTCGAGCAAAATGGACTCAAAGTCGGCAATTTCGGCCATTTTCGCAAGCTGCGTGACGGAATGTCTTGATGCCAAAAACAAGAAAGAAAATTATTAGAAATTGCCAGTACGTCTCGAACAAAATGGTCGCTTTTTGTCGTTTTCGAGGGTTTAAGAGCCGTTCCACGTTTCAAGTAATTTCAGAAATGGTCCGATACAACCCCACCTGAAACTTTGCATGGTGTAAGGTAGTCATGAGCAAGTAATCATATGGGCATTATTTAGTCGTTTCATTTTAAAGCGGCCACGTGACATCCGTTCAAAGTTTGACCTACTTTCGGCCTAATTTTGCCGTCTGAATTTTCGAAAATTTATATGTTAGTAAATCTCGTGCGGCGTTTTCTCTGCATATTTTGTAATTAAATTTACATGGTTTATAGAACATCATTACAGCTTTGGAACAGTATGTTTTATTTTGATATAGTTTATTATCTTAAGTTTATATGGATATTTGAAGTAAGAACATTTTCGGGTGGTCGATCGTGAAAACCGTAATTTTGTACTTTTCATAATTATTTTTTTTATACAAGAGTTCTGATTTCCTAATAACTATTTATACCGAAATGAAGAGGATACTTGTACTTCAACTCCAATGAAAAACATTTCTGGGCACTTTGCGTTTTGGCTCCAAAATATCATCGTAAAATGCAAGAAATATCAAAATCAACAAAATCGATGGACATTATATACATCCACATTACATTGGTTTTAAAAAACATACATTAACTGGTTCAAAAATAATATTACAATGTAACAGAACGCAAACGCATCGATAAAAATATCATTTGTCCAGAAAAATTGAATGTAAACACTCTTTTATCATATATGCAAATTTGCATTTCACAGCGGGGTCACTCGCTTACTCGCCTCCACTCCCACGGGATATGGTAGATTGTCGAAAAGCTTCGATTTTGCCAATATAATCACCAAGAAAAATTATTTTTTGATTACAATTCAATTTCAATATAATAAACATGGAAAACTAGCCTTTGAAATCTTCAATATTAATTATTTGTTGACTCTGTTGATTTGCCATTCGAAAAAGACTTTGAATGCCCACTTCGTATTTGATCATATATGATAAAATAGTGTTTACATTCAAACTTTCTGGAAAAATGATCTTTTCATCGATGCGTTTGCGTTTTAATACATACTAATATTATTTTTGAACCAGGTAATATAAGTTTTATGATTTAAAACCAATGTAATGTGGATGTATATAATGTCCATCGATTTTGTTGATTTTGATATTTCTTGCATTTTACGATGATATTTTGTAGCTAAAACGCAAAATGCCCATAAATATTTTTCATTGGAGTTGAAGTACAACTATTTCTCTTCATTTCGATATAAATAGTTATTAGGAAATCAGAACTCTTGTATATGAAAAAATATATTATGAAAAGTACCATAATTACGGTTTTCACGACCACCCGAAAATGCTCTTACTTTAAATATCCATACAAAGTTAACATAATAAGTTATATCAAAATAAAACATAATGTTCAAAAGCTGTAATGATGTTCTATAAACTGTGTAAATGTGATTACAAAATATGCGGAGAAAACGCCGAACGAGATTTACAAACATTACACATTTTCGAAAATTCAGACTGAAAAATTAGGCCGAAAATAGGTCTAAATAATGCCCATATGATTACTTGCTCATGACTACCTTTCACCATGCAAAGTTTCAGGTGGGGTTGTATCGGACCATTTCTGAAATTACTCGAAGCTTACGTGGAACGGCTCTTAAAAATCTAAAACAAGACATTCCGAGTGATGTTCTTTCCATGCACACAACGAGGACTTTAAGGTAATTCCGGACTCTTGCGCGTGTTTTTTTGACAAGAAAAATGGATTCGGTCGCTAATAACTCGCCTATTAGTACGGTGACCCCTAATTTCTTTTCGCTTTTCGCATTGCTCATATGATAATCTTTTTGAATCTTAAAAAAAATTAATATCGTTTTCGAGAGCATTCCATAGTAATTTTGACTTGTGGTTCATGACCACAAAAATCGATATCACTGCTCACATTTAGCTGCCGTAATGGATCCAACATTACGCAAGTTCACTAAAAGCGGCAATTAAAGTAGACCTAAGCTGTGCAGTGGTCCAGGAACAAATGAACAATACAGAACATAAGCAAGACGCCAAGAAACTGCACTGGGCAACAAAGCTTCGATCTTTTAGAAGCATATTACAGCGTAATGTTTTTGAACAATTACAGCAGCTAATTTAGGACAGTTGAATCGTTTTATGCATGCATGTTTCTATACTAAAATGAAAGCTACACAGTGGCTTAAAGTTATAAATAATATTACACTGTTGCGCGAATTAAGTTATGAAGTTTACCTCTGTATTCGATTGGTAAATATATTTCACGAGTGAACGAAGCGGACAAGTGGAATATTTTTGAACAAGTACAAGAAGATAAACTTGATTTATTGTATAATTGCAATGAAATACCTATATTTCTCGGTTTCAAAAATTTGATATCTTCATGATCACATGTGAAAATAACATGTTATCTTCATATGTGAAAATACCATCATTATGTTTACACAGCTTTACAGAAACTTCTTGTGTCAAAAAAACTGTTTCATTTTCATTAATAATTATATAATAAACAGAACATTACATGGTCGATTGGAGATACAAATTTTATAAAATTTCATGTAATATCCTCTATATACTAATCGTATATATCCTGTAATCTTGTTATTTTAACCTATATAGCTAATTCCCTTCCTCTCCCCTCACCCTCACATCTCCTCCCGCCAATAAGCATATGGTATGCGTGATATGGTTGATTAATGCCGGCTGTGAAATTAGTTAAATAATTAGGACCTCTTAGAGTGCTTACACTATGTCCATGAAATAAAATCTAAATAGATACTAACTAATAGTAGTATATCCAAACTGGCCATTGTTCCACGGATCGATGATTAAGAGTTGGGAATTGAGAAACTCCATTGTTCCCGTGGAGGAACAATGGAGCAGATCCGGAGAGACAACGGCCAATCAGGACTCTAAGAAGAGGGAGGGAGGGTGGGTGGGTGAAACAAAACTACTGCTTGCTTGTAGACACTCTCCTATTCAGCGAATCTCTTTTTCAGCATAACACCGAAAGGCACTTTGGACACTCGCTGCCCTGTGCCCTCCCCCCCGCCCTACCATTTCATCAGTCTATCCGGTTCGATGTTGTTCGTTTCGGCAGTTTGAGCAAATGACAATGAATTAATTGCATGCCCCTTGTTATATAGTCTTGCATATCATTAAATCATCTCCCGTGGGAACATATGGCCACTTTGGATAGTAGTATATCCAAACTGGCCATTGTTCCACGGATCGATGATTAAGAGTTGGGAATTGAGAAACTCCATTGTTCCCGTGGTAGAACAATTACACAGATCCGTTCGCTCTCACTTCCATCATCACTCCATCTCACTTCTCCCTCGCGAAGGACCCATCTAATTCATTCCCCATACCTTAATACCCATACCTTAATACCCATACCTTGATACCCCATACCTTAATACCCCATACTCATCTTATCCATACCTCACTCCCAATCTTATCCCATCCTCATCTCAAGCGTGTATTGGTTCCCTTTGGCTTTCTCCCAATCTCATCTTGTTCCATTTCAAAACCGGCCGGAATTGTTGCCGACCACCATTGGTCCCTCTATAATCGCTTAGGTTAATAAGTTGTGTCTTTTAACGATTTTTTTTTTTTTCTTTTTTGAGACGTTTTACAGGCTTTCCTGTTTACCTCCAACAGTATGAATAGAGAGACCAATGGCGGCCAACAATCCCGGCACAGCTGCTAGAGCCGGGCACAAAGGGTTTCAGTGAACCCCGGGAAAATTAGCCACCAGAGGATCCCAGTCCACACCGCGCCACAGTACACATACATTCACATTGCTCTTCACAATCTCATCATTCTTTTGGACAATAGCTCAAACAAAGCCGGTAATGAACCAAAGTTTTTAAATCACGAAATGCATATACACGTGGTGTCTCAGTATCAGTATCAGTTTTATTCCACTATTAAACGATTAGTTACTCAGTGGGGACATATTACTACAGAGAAACAAAATTCTGTTGTAGTAGTCCATTGAAGGCTTTTCTGTCTTGCGTAGATCTTTTAGCTTGTTCTTTATCAACATTTAGCAGTTTCTCTATTTTGATCCAAGGATCTCTAACAAATTTGGCTGATGCGTTTATGAATAGTAATTGTTTCGTCAAGTGCGAGTTCGTTCTTCTGCACACATGTGCGATATACTTCAAATATCTTATGTATATAAAATCTCGTATTGATGAGGTTCCAACAATTCTCTCCAGATCTATGTTTCTGTATTTAAGTGCATACGTTTCTTCTCCTTCACTGTTCGTTTTTTCGTTCCCATCCATTCCCTACCATTCTTCTCAGGAAACCCTACCAACACGATTCTAACTTTTTACTATCATTTTCTTTCGGTAGCTGAGCCTCAGTACAGTAAGTAAGTCTTGATCTAATACAGGATTCAAGCAATTTTTTTTTTTTTTTACGGGTTTTCATTGACACTTTGTGATCAGTCAATACGTTCTTTAGTTCATGAAATTTCCCATTTGCACTAAGCATTCTATTATCCACAACCGATTCCTTCACGTCACTATGAAAACATATGACCAAGGTACTTAAATTCTTTCACATTTACAATTTCATTCCCAGCAATTTTCATAATACTCCTTTCATTCATAAGTTCTGTATCGTTAAATACTCTCACTCATGGCTTCTCTCACATGGGTGTCACACAAACTAAATCCACGCCCATAACATAACTGCCGGCGAGCCCGACGCTCGCCCCGGGTCAAAAATGTGGTGCAAAATGTGTGGTCAATTGATTTCTTCTCCCTTACTAGTTAGACACTCATTGTAACGGTATCCCAGTTTTGTATGATAATCATGTAACACAACCATTTTGACATGTCACGCGTTGTGATGACAACTAAGTAACTTGCCACGTGCTTACCGCTGTCTCACAATAAACCATTGGAGTTCATTTACACATCACTGGAAAGTCATTGTCATTCAGGCTTTTTGATAACAAACAATCCTAATATATATTCACCTAACAAGTTTCTGCATTCCTTAGCGTGCCTGGACCACAACAAAAGTCCTAAAACAAAATGAACTTAGATTGGACAAGTTTCCACCGCACTCCAAAATATATTATGTGCACATGAATTGTATATCTTACCCGGTCCAACTGATCGGAACAGAACATATCCGATGTTAACACCCAGTCACATTAAATTGCAAACTTATCGGCACTCGAAATTATACTCAATATTTGTGCCCGTTCCGATGGACCAAAAACTGAACGAGTTTCGACGGAATAACATTCCACTATATTTACCGGCAATTTATACACATATTGGCACCTGACAATATACTCAGTGTTCGTGCCCGGTCCAAAGGACCAAAACGAAATGGGTTTTGACAGAATAACATTCAATTATACACCGCCAGCTTACGCACAGGTTTATCGATACCTGACATTATATTCAGTGTTCGTGCCCGGTCCCAAGGACCAAAACTAATGGGTTTTGACAGGATAACATTCAATTATACACCGCCAGCTTTATTAATACACACAAGTTTATCGGCACCTGACATATATTAAGTGTTCGTGCCCGGTCCGAAGGACCAACTAGAATAAATGAATTTTTCGACTGAATAAACGGAATTCAGCCACCGCCAACTACAAACTTATCGACACCTGAAATCCCTATTCAGTATTCGTGCCCGGTCCGAAGGACCAATTAACTAAATACATTTCGACCGAATTATTCAGCCCCCCACCAAATACAAATTTATCGACACCTGAATCACATATTCAGTATTCGTGCCCGGTCCGAAGGACCCACTAAACTAGATGAATTTTGACTGAATAAATAGAATTCAGCCACCGCCAAACACAAACTTATCGGCACCTGAACTCCTATTCAGTATTCGTGCCCGGTCCGAAGGACCAACTAATCTAAATGAATTTCGACTGGGTTATCAGCCACCGCCAAATACAAACTTATCGACACCTGAACCACATATTCAGTATTCGTGCCCGGTCCGAAGGACCACTAAACTAGATGAATTTTGACTGAATAAATAGAATTCAGCCACCGCCAAACACAAACTTATCGGCACCTGAACTCCTATTCAGTATTCGTGCCCGGTCCGAAGGACCAACTAAACTAAATGAATTTCGACTGGGTTATCAGCCACCGCCAAATACAAACTTATTGACACCTGAACCACATATTCAGTATTCGTGCCCGGTCCGAAGGACCACTAAACTAGATGAATTTTGACTGAATAAATAGAGTTCAGCCCCCGCCAAACACAACTTATCGGCACCTGAACTCCTATTCAGTATTCGTGCCCGGTCCGAAGGACCCACTAAACTAAATGAATTTCGACTGGGTTATCAGCCACCGCCAAATACAAACTTATCGACACCTGAACCACATATTCAGTATTCGTGCCCGGTCCGAAGGACCACTAAACTAGATGAATTTTGACTGAATAAATAGAGTTCAGCCCCCGCCAAACACAACTTATCGGCACCTGAACTCCTATTCAGTATTCGTGCCCGGTCCGAAGGACCCACTAAACTAAATGAATTTCGACTGGGTTATCAGCCACCGCCAAATACAAACTTATCGACACCTGAACCACATATTCAGTATTCGTGCCCGGTCCGAAGGACCACTAAACTAGATGAATTTTGACTGAATAAATAGAATTCAGCCCCCGCCAAACACAACTTATCGGCACCTGAACTCCTATTCAGTATTCGTGCCCGGTCCGAAGGACCCACTAAACTAAATGAATTTCGACTGGGTTATTCAGCCACCGCCAAATACAAACTCATCGACACCTGAATCACATATTCAGTATTCGTGCCCGGTCCGAAGGACCCAATAAACTAGATGAATTTTCGTTGAACTATAGGCTCAACCAGGCCAAAACAAATATATACAGTGGTGACACAGACTCAACCACCTGAAACTTTGCAAGAAAAGAGCTGAACTAGGGTAACAGTACGTTCACGTTGAGGCGCTTTGTTGCTCGAAGTCTTCCAACTTGAGGTAGTCCTTTTGGTGTGCTTGCGAGGACGCGTGTTCACCAACGCGTCGCAGTCGATACACGAGTAGAAAGCCGAACACTTTTGCTTTAAACAGAAGACGCTGCCACTAGTAAGATGCGTTCGTCTCAGGGAGCTTCGTTGTTTTGTTAGCTGTCCAACGTGGTTGAAATCTACCAACAGGGTCGATGTTGTTCGTTTCGGCAGTTTGAGCAAATGACAATGAATTAATTGCATGCCCCTTGTTATATAGTCTTGCATATCATTAAATCATCTCCCGTGGGAACATATGGCCACTTTGGATAGTTTTTATTTAGTGACTATTAGTCACTATCACTCAACTGGAACAGCTTTAGTAACAATACACAATGAATAAAGTATTAACTTTCTATGGTTTTGAGTATTTGATTTCCCTTGTGTTTTGTGGTCTATTGTTACTAAAGCTGTTCCAGTTGAGTGATAGTGACTAATAGTCACTAAATAAAAACTAATATGTAGGAACTATTTAGATTCTATTTCATGGACATAGTGTAAGCACTCTAAGTGTTTGAAATTATTCACTAGTTATTTCTGTATATATAAGATTCTACAATTCTACAGAGTCTGAGTATTAAAAACCAGAGGTTTATGTGGGCAAAATACCAACAAATACAGTATTTGATTTTCAATTCAAACAAATTGATAGCATATTTGACATAAGTGGAAAGTAAGCAATACCAAATTCAATTCCTTTCTTTGAAAATATAAATAATAAAGAAACGATATTCAAATGTTCACTTAAAGATACTAAAGTATTGACAATGAATATACTTGAATCAAGAACAATTTCAAAGCAGTGATATTATTTATAAACTTGACTTTTGAACAAATTGGAGGTGAAACTTTTAAGAACTTAAAAGTACGCAGTCTTGTCTGTTTTGGTCAAGTTCTGACATGTCCAAATGTGTATTTTTATAGTATATCATAGTAAAAACTCATTGGTATGTATGTAAGCTTTTCAACTATAAGCTTTAACAACGAGAAAAATATCCAGATTCGCTGATTGTGATTTATGTTGTAAACAAAATCTGGCAAAACGACGCCGATTACATCGATTTTCTTTTAAAAAGACTTAAAGATAAAAAGTTTATAAAGAAAATACATAGTCAAAAAGAAATAGTTCAAAAATTCAATCGTATCGACAACGAAACTGCTGTTGCATTTGATAACCTCGATAAATTTTGATCATTATAAAACAATTAAAATGATATAATCATCGGAATTACCACTCGTTTCAATTCATTAAGATAAACTTTTCACTATTGAATGTTTTCTCTTACTTACCAAAGTCTATCCACCATCGTCTATAAAGTTCATCTTCGTTCAGTTCATTCCATTCAAGTAATGTTTTAGAAGCCTAAGTCATGATATGTCTGTAGATTAACTTTCACTTTCATACTAGAAACACCAGGGATTCCAATTACTCTTGTGTTTGACGTCAATATTTCTGCTCAATTAATTAATTACAAGGTGTTTACAATATGGTAATAATAACATTACAAAAGCGAATAATTCTAGGGACTGGGTTATAATGTTTTGAATAAGTAAGTTTACAATCTTCAATTCAATTTCAATTTTATTTACACTATTTACTGATTTACATTAGCTAGAGTCATTACGAGCCGGAGAGCGAATTTTTTAGTTTTACCTTTGTGGTTACTCCTATGGTGCTAAACAAAAGAAGCGATGGACGATCTGTCAATAACGGAGCGAATCTGACATTACACAGCGCTCTTTCAATACCTACTGTAAATACGTCATCATTCAGTAAAACAACAGGAGTTTATATATATATTATAAAAATAGACGCTCAATGAGAGCATATGGCTACTGAATAGAAATCGAAAGAAAAAGTAAATATAAACACTTGTAGTTTATAGTCCTTTAGTTTATAGTCCCCCCCCCCCCCTCCCCCCTGGACATGATAACTAGTGTTAGGGTTAACGTTTGGCTAGGGTTGGGGTTAAGATTTTGGGATTAGGGATAAGATTTTGGGCTGGAGTTAGTTCTCATGCCTAGAATTCGACTTTCGCCTAGGGCTAATTTTAGGGCTACGCTGGTCACGTGACTAGCTTCCCCAACCCAACGCGAGACTACAGCATAAAAGCATGTTGTCCTTTTAACACGTTCCATTAATTAAAGTTCTTTGGTTGTGCTTATATCGTCAAAATTACCACCCCCGATACTTGCTGTCTTGCTCCGTTTTTGAAGAATTTCTCAAATCCGACTTTTGCGCATTCTCTCTCAACTAACTTTGCAGGAAATGCTCCGTTTTATGTGAAATGATGTAGATGATTTAAGATCTATAAACCAAACTTGCCTAAAGTGTTAATAAGTGAACAAACTGACACTGTGGGAAAATATGTTTTTTTGTTTAACCCTTTAGGGACCAATTGTACCAATTGTACGATTTGGATACCTTGCTCTTTAAAAAATTGTAACGTCCTCAGTTTGATAGGCACTGTGTTAATGACAAATTTTGTGTGTTGTCTGATAAACGTTGCAGCCTTTAACACTTAAGCTTATCACTCAGGTTCTAATTTGTGAAGAATATAATCCTTTGTTTTAAGGTGAATTCAAAACTGCACATTTTCACTTCAGAGAAGAGCACTGGAAAACATCGTACATTCTTTCTATTTTTAATGGACGAAAAAGTCTAGTTCAGGCAAAAATTTTACGTTTGTATCAAATTTTGGTCCTACTAGTTGTCATTGTGGTGCTTTTTCTCCCCAGTTTTATCGAGCGAACCGAGAAACAGCTGTTTCTTTGGAACCACTCGCTCGCGCACGTTTTTTACTCAAACTCGTTTGCAAAGGATTGTGGGTAGATATGGAAATTTTCGAAAGCGTTTCACCCAGACCTTGTTTTTTAAGGATTTTTGAGGCTACTGTCCTCCATATATGGAGGCGTAGCCTTATTGCTGTCGTGAATGTAAGATAGCAAGCAAGCAAGACCATAACACCAAAGGAAACCCGAAAATACGTGAAAGGTCCACATAAATATTGTACAATATTATCGGGAATATTGCTCTCAGTCTGCTCTACAATAAATAAGCTTCGACAACTGGCAGTTTTATTATTGTTCTGCAAATTTGGACGCGACTGCACAAATACATATTGTTCTCTAAGGGGCTGTTTATATGAAAGCGAGTTTGTTTGTTTGTTTTTGACTTTATTAGGGTGCTTAAACACATAAAGACCCTGAGAGGTCTTGCCTGCTAGCCGGGATAACTCGCCCTCATATAAACAGCCACTTAGACTTCCTGCCGATTCATTTCTGAGATCGAACATTATTTTTGCACATTGTTCAGTTTATATATTATCTGTTTCAAGCAGTAGCCTCATGCAGTCTTAGACTGCCTATGTTTTATAAGTGTCGAGCCATCCCGACCTACCAGCAACCTGTTGCACCGATTGCTTTCTTTAAAGGTCAAAAATTGCCAAAATGGCCTTGGTAGGTCCTGGAGTCCTTTACTCCAACGGCGCCATTTTGCAAACACAAACCGTTTGACGCCATCTTCTTCATAAAATCGTTTCCCACCTCAGAATTCTTTCAGAAGAGCGCCTTTACCACCTAGCCAAGCTTAATGATGCAAGCCTAGGGGCTCTTGTGCTAGAACGTGACTCAAAAAGCACTTATGAACGAATTTTTGCCGTGTTTAGGCTAAGCTATTTGCTAGCTAAAGTCACGAAAATTCAGTTCAAAAATTGAACAGGCATTCCTGGATAGAGTGAGCCTTCGCTGATTACAAACAGCGACAATTTCCTTGACAACGCCTTATATGGAATGGAAATGATTTTTTTAAATCTTCTACTATGAAAACGGCCAAAACATATAAAAACAATTTGGTCCCTAAAGGGTTAAAAAAGAGCGCATGTGTAATGCATAAGATTGAAATATTGTTTTTTAGGAAATGTAAATATGCTGGTAAATGATGTGGTATATTACGGCGGTTGCACAGTCGCAGACACAGTTTACGTATATTGACAGGGCAGCGCAATTGGTGCAGAAGCAAGAGCTAGTTGTGCGATTATATGAGGGAAAATGTATGGAGAAAGTTTTCAAACGTAAGGTACACTGTCAAAAGCTTTATGTTTATTCGACTGCTTTTTATGTAATAGAATATAAAAGTATACGATGTAAAGATAGTGATAAAGGTAATGATAGGTATAACAGTTTTGTTTTATCTAAACATTGCACTTAAACTAGTAGAAAAATGCCTATTATTCTCCATATATTTTCTTTAATCGCATTAAATCGCTTAAAATTGTCGCCTCTGATTTATCTAAGTAACGGCGACTTAAGGACCCGAGATAGCCCTGTTGTAACTGAACCGGCTGAATGCCTTTGTCGTGTGTCATGAGAACCTTACAGAAGAGCGTGTGGATCGAGTGTTGTAAAAAGAAAACATTAGTGTAGTGGCAGTACATTACAGAAGAGCCCCGATCTGGAGTGTTGTAAAAAAAACTCAATGTACTAGTGGCAGTACATGGGAACCTTACAGAAGAGCCCCGATGTGGGGTGTTGTAAAAAACATCAATGTACTAGTGGCAGTACATGGGAACCTTACAGAAGAGCCCCGATGTGGGGTGTTGTAAAAATCATCAATGTACTAGTGGCAGTACATGGGAACCTTACAGAAGAGCCCCGATCTGGAGTGTTGTAAAAAAACCTCAATGTAGTGACGTGGCAGTACATGGGAACCTCACAGAAGTTAAGAGCCCTGATGTGGAGTGTTGTTAAATGTAGTGGTAGTGTGTCGTGTGTCATGAGAACCTCACAGAAGAGCCCCGATCTGGAGTGTTGTAAAATGTAGTGGCAGTGTGTCGTGTGTCATGAGAACCTTACAGAAGAGCCCCGCGATCTGGAGTGTTTTTTAAAAAAACCCTCAATGAAGTGGCATGGCAGTGTGCCGTATATGCGAACCTCAAAGACGAGCCCCGATGTGGACTGATGATTGTAAATATTGAGTGTAGTGTGTTTTAGTAGGCTTAACAAACAAACGCTGCCAGGTTACGTGGTCTCAATTTGTTCCCCCACCCTCCCGCTCACTTTTTCGTACGAATATTGCCTCAGCACTTTGTCCCACGGGATCTATTGTCATTGTTTAGCTAAGAACAATGGAGTTCTATTGTTCCCATATCTTAATCATCGACCGAGGGACAATGGCCAGTGAGAATATATTACTGCACGGTCCGAGTCACATCCTCACTGTAAGTAATTTTCATAAATTAAATCGTCAAAACGCTGAACCGTGAAAAAAAAAGATTTTATTCAACTGTCAACCGACAATGTACTCAATCCCCATCACCGCTCACGCCATCAACACTTGAGACCCTCTTATGTCAACACTGAATGAGGGACGTCCGTACAAACAATAACTACAACGTTGGGTTTTTGGTGGGTATTTTTGGGGGAATCCCCTTTATTGTGATATAATTGCAGATTACATTTTTATAACTAAAAACTACAAACTACAAACTACATGATATCAAGATATAGGATATAGATATATATATTTCTCGAGTTACGCGCTTTTCGAGTTACGAGTTACGACGAGAGCGTGTAGCTAGAAAATATTGTTTCGTTGTTTAAAGTTCGTGATCGAGTTACGCGCATTTGTCAAAATGGGTTTGGTCTCAGAAAAATAGGCGTGTCCGAGCGCGTAACTCGAAAAGCGCGTAACTCGAGATTTTCCTTCCCTCAAACTACATAGAGGATATTACATCTTCGCGCGGAGATACGAATTATATCCTCGAGTGTTGAAAACTAGATCTCGTTCGAGTTTTCGTAGCGAAATTCAGTTTCAATACGAGAAGATCAAATTCGTATCTATAAGCGACCATGTAATGTGTTTATTATATAGATAGCGATGAAATTTCTAAAAGAAAACAGCAATTATTGGCTATGTTTTGAATATATTTATCATGAGAACAATCTGAGGTAATATAATGAAATGTGTAACACCGTAAAAAACGTTGACTGAACTTTACTGACGTTTCGAGCTTTAGCCCTTCGTCGAAGTAAAAGAGGTGTTATACATTTCATTATACTACCTATAGTTTATATCAAACACCGACGCAGCCTATACTAGTTTACTCGCTAGTTTCCATTTATCATGAGAATATCCTAACAACAGCGATACAAACTCCGCGGCTTTACTTAACGCTGGACAATCAGATAAGCTTGTAAAAACTGACATACGGTGTAGGAACGATTGGTAGACAATAGACTATGATCTTAATGAAGGAACAGTTACATATAAATGAATTTACTTTCGATATGAGACTCTCCAACTAAGGTAAGGAGTCGTAAGGTAAGGCCCAGAGAAACAGGTTTTCTTAATCATTTCTATGGTTTTTCTTTTCGAGCGGCTTTCGACCAGAAAAAATGAAAAGTTGAATGAAGAATGGATTCTCCTGTTTTTTTGGTTTTTTTTTAAGGCTAACGATTCAGTTCTAAAATGCCTAAAACCCTTGGTTTTGATAAAATATATCAAAATTATAAAAACTCCAAAACCAAACAAGTCTTCATTATCAAATAAAATTTGTTAAAAAAATAACTACAAACTTTACAAAAGTGTATCGTCCGCCTCGTTATATCCTTTGTCAACCAGCTTTTGATCAAAAGAGTAGTCATGACAACATCCATATCTTCATAGATACGAAGTTATATACACTGGAGAAATATAATCTCATGGTATTTCCTCGATATCTATATATTATAAAACTAAGAACTATCTACTACATGATTCGAACTTTTAAACTGTGAGAAGTAACATATACAGAACCATCTTGGATAGCAGAATTTACTGAACACAAATGCCAATTATCCAAACTTGGCTCACTTTGACGAAGGCTCGTCAAACACTAATCCAAGCAGTTCTGTGTACATCACGTTACTCACAATAACGATAATTCTAATATATAAATAAATATTTAGGATTACAAGTGACTTGCAATAATTCATGCTGCTTGTCAGTTTACTGAACTTTATATTAGCCAAACTATCAAAACATCTGGATATGTTTTATACGTGAATATAGTGAATAACGTGATGCACATAAAACTATTTAGATTAGTGTTTGACGATCCTTATTGTCAAGATGAGCCGAGCTTATGTTTAAAACTACGGTGGTCCACAAGTATCACGGCAATAAACAAAACTTCACGGCAAGAAACAAAACTTCACGGCAAGAAACAAAACTTCACGGCAAGAAACAAAACTTCACGGCAAGAAACAAAACTTCACGGCAAGAAACAAAACTTCACAGCGATAAACAAAACTTCACGGCAAGAAACAAAACTCCACGGCAATAAACAAAACTCCACGGCAATAAACAAAACTCCACGGCAATAAACAAAACTCCACGGCAATAAACATAACTTCACGGCGGAAGTAAAACTTCACGGCGGAAATAAATAACACATTGACCAAAAAACCACAATGCTCTGCGCATCAAGTCAAAATGCCGGACTTGGACTCGGATGAAGATTTTTCACAAGAAGAGTTGATAACGTTTTATTTCTACAGAGGTTTTCAATACGAGGAAATTCGCATGCTTCTGAGTAAACGTCACAACCTAGAGATAAGTATTGCTACCCTCAAAAGGCGAATTAAAAGTTATGGCCTTAGGAGACGTAATATGTCCTACGATCACGGCGAACTTGAGAAGAAGATAAGAGAAATCGTAGATGGGCCTGGTTGCTTGAAAGGATATCGTTCTGTTTGGCACACACTTCAGTTGAAGGGTATCAGAGTCCCTAGATTTTCAGTGCAATCACTTTTACGTGACATCGATCCTGAGGGCTCATAGACTAAAAAGGAAAACTTATCAAAACCCGGGCCCTAACTTTTCTTGGCATTGCGATGGCTATGACAAACTTGCGCCATTTGGTTTCCCTATTCACGGTTGTATAGATGGATTCAGCAGAAAAGTTTTATGGCTTTTTGTCACTCGCACAAACAGTAATCCTAATAGAATAGCCACTTTCTATTTAAATACTGTTAAGGAATTTGAAGGATGTCCAGTTTACTTGATAACCGACCTGGGAACTGAAAATGGAATGATGGCCGGAATTCACTCATTTTATAGAGATGATGCGACGTGCCACAAGTACGTACCATCTCCAAGGAACCAAAGAATTGAATCCTGGTGGTCTAATTACAGGAAAAGCTCTTCTACATGGTGGATAAATTTCTTTAAAGATCTGATCGATCAGCAAAAGCTAGACAATTCATCTGAATTAGAAATGAAGTGCTTGTGGTTCAGTTTCTCTGGTTTACTTCAGAGTACCCTAGATGAGATTAAAGAAGAGTGGAATACGCATTATATTCGTGCCTCTAGACATGACACCATCAAAGGTAGACCTGACTCATTATACTACGTCCCTGAAATGCATGGGTCGTATTCAGATCATATTTTACTTGTGATATTACGTCTCCTAAGGCCATAACTTTTAATTCGCCTTTTGAGGGTAGCAATACTTATCTCTAGGTTGTGACGTTTACTCAGAAGCATGCGAATTTCCTCGTATTGAAAACCTCTGTAGAAATAAAACGTTATCAACTCTTTTTGTGAAAAATCTTCATCCGAGTCCAAGTCCGCCATTTTGACTTGATGCGCAGAGCATTGTGTTTTTTTGGTCAATGTGTTATTTATTTCCGCCGTGAAGTTTTACTTCCGCCGTGAAGTTTTACTTCCGCCGTGAAGTTTTGTTTATTGCCGTGGAGTTTTGTTTATTGCCGTGGAGTTTTGTTTATTGCCGTGGAGTTTTGTTTATTGCCGTGAAGTTTTGTTTATCGCCGTGAAGTTTTGTTTCTTGCCGTGAAGTTTTGTTTCTTGCCGTGAAGTTTTGTTTCTTGCCGTGAAGTTTTGTTTCTTGCCGTGAAGTTTTGTTTATTGCCGTGATACTTGTGGGCCACCGTAGTTTTAAACATAAGCTCGGCTCATCTTGACAATAAGGATCGTCAAACACTAATCTAAATAGTTTTATGTGCATCACGTTATTCACTAAAACGATAATAGACCTCTTTACCTCCCTCGTTTGTTGTCCCATTTCAGATCACGTGATGCTACACTTGGGAATTGTTTCTTTCAAATGTAAATGATAAAACACGTTCATCATAAAAGAACTAATTCTCAAGGGAATGACACGTGGTCTGAAATGGGCAACTTGCATACGGAGGTTAAGAGGTCTATTCTACTTCTAATACATAAATGAATAGTTAGGATTACAAGTGACTTCAAAAATTAATGCATGCTAATTGCTAGTACAAAGAGCTTCAACAAACTATGGAAAATCAAAACAGTGTTTGAAATATATAGTACTGTTGGTTTAGATAGATGACTAAAGTCTTATTGTAACATAGATGTTTCGACGTATTCTCATTGTCTTAGTATGCATTAACTCTACAAGTGAACTGATTCTACAGTGAAACATGTGTTAAATAAGTGATTAAAAATTCTTATTCTGGAGCTTATTACGTCGTTTTCCTGGAAAGAGAGACTCAGGAGTAAAAGTATATTTTACGTCTGTAGATAATTTAAAAAAAAACAACCCCCAATAATATATGGGAAGACCTTTTAAAAGGGCGTGGTATAGCCGATTTGTAACCCCAAAAATAGAGATACCACGTAAAAAACATAAAAACAAAAACGCGCTGCTATTATTAAGAAAAGAAATGGGGTCCGCCTTTTTCTATTCAACAAAGCATCCTAAAAACATGGAAATTCTAAATTTCCATTTGTAATGCTTTAAAAGATATCGTTAATTTAGACCACTAAGAGATTTGACGAGCATACCCGATACTTTTACCCCTGACCTCCCACTCGCACCCTCGAGCTCCAACCACCACCCCTGAGGTGTTTCGAAGTACTCTCACGTCTTTTGCAGAGTACATGTTTTGTAATGTTTTAGAATACATACTCTAAGTTAACATTTCGCAATGGAACTGATAAATAATATATGTGATTATACCTTACAAATAATATTCCAATCACGTATCCGTATTCTAATCACTTGGCGATCAATTATTTTGCGATGTTGGACAGCAACCTATTGGACTGTATCGGCATTTTATATTTAATTGTTCACTTCAGATATTTTGAAAACATTATTTGTTATTTTGTATAATAAAACACATATACGATTCTGCCCATTATTGCAGATATTTATGTCTCGATTTCAATATTAGGCTGGACCAGCGGTTTCGCCCAATATTGAATTCTCTTAGATACAAGTGCATCCAATAATTGTTTATTAAATAAAGATAATCATCAATATATAGCTGATTATATATTCTCAAATTCATGTATAATTAAGCAGAAAACAAAATAAATCACTACCATAACGACGGTCTTGATATGTGGTAATGATTAATTAATACATTTGGTCAACGTTCGCTTTGACATTCTCCTATTATCCATGAATTTCAGAAGCTAGATCAAACAGCCGAAAGAGTATTTCATTCTTATCAAACCATCACGAAGTCGGTTAAAAAAAGTCGGCCGCATCTCGGGTTTTCAACCCGCATCTCGGTGTTAATATCGCGATAAAACACTCTTTTTGTGTTTGATCTATAACATGGCTATAGCAAATAACAAATTGCTTATCTGTAGTATTGTTGGTTCCTTTTCATGCAAGGATCCAATATATACAAGTAAAACTGAGAAAACGTGCTAATTGTTCCGTTAAATTATCTAAATTTAAATTCTAAATATGAATATTTAATCTCATCACTTCAGATGAAATGTCGAAAAGCATAGCGTGATAGGTGTGCTGTTTGTAAATATGGAATGCACGCAAAAGGCATGTAAACTACATCCTAGCTACAGTCTAGCTACAGCCTGCTTTCAGGCTGGTTGAAAAAGCCGTATGCACACAAAGTCAAGCTAACAACTGAGCGTGCTAAGACTTATATAATTGTTCAGTAAATGAAATTATCCAAAATTAAAATTCTAAATATAAAAACTTAATCTCATCACTACAGATGAAATGTAGAAAAGCGTAGCGTGTGCTGTTTGTAAATATTGAGTGCAAGCAAAAGGCATGTAAACTACAGCCTAGCTAGAGCCTGCTCTCAGACTGGTCAAACAAAACATTCAAATTAAATAAACCAATTGAAGTAACAAAACTATCTTAAACACTGTTTTATATAAACAAAAGACTCAAATAACTGCATGAACTTCGGAACGTTAAAAAGAGGAAAAATTGGATAAAAATTAACATTCGTAATGTCAGTAAGTTTGACAATGGATAAGGATTAACAGTCGAAACGTCAGTGAGTTTACGGTGACAATGGATAAGCATCAACAGTCGAAACGCCAGTAAGTTTACGGTGGATGAGGATTAACAGTCGAAACGTCAGTGAGTTTACGGTGACAATGGATAAGGATGAACAGTCGAAACGTCAGTAAGTTTACGGTGACAATGGATATAAGGATTAACAATTGAACCGTCAGTGCGTTTACGGTGACAATGGATAAGGATTAACAGTCGAAACGTCAGTGTGTTTACAGTGACAATGGATAATGATTAACAGTCGAAACGTCAGTGTGTTTACGGTGACAATGGATAAGGATTAACCGTCGAAGAGTCAGTAAGTCTACGGTGACAATGAATAAGGATTAACAGTCTAAACGTCAGTAAGTTTACGGTGACAATGGATATAAGGATTAACCGTCGAAACGTCGGTACATTTACGGTGACAATGGATAAGGATGAACATTCGAAACGGTAGTAAGTTTACGGTGACAATGGATATAAGGATTAACAATCGAACCGTCAGTGCGTTTACGGTGACAATGGATAAGGATGAACATTCGAAACGTCAGTAAGTTTACGGTGACAATGGATAAGGATTAACTGTCAAAATGTCAGTAAGTTTACAGTGACAATGGATAATGATTAACAGTCGAAACATCAGTAAGTTTACGGTGACAATGGATAAGGATTAACTGTCAAAACGTCAGTAAGTTTACGGTGACAATGGATAAGGATTGACAGTCGAAACGGCAGTAAGTTTACGGTGACAATGGATTAACATTTGAAACGTCAGTAACATATGTAACGTTGAACTGTTTTGCGATAAATATTTCATAGCACGGATTAAGAAATCAACCAATTAGTTTTTTTTATGTTATTATATAACGCCCCTAACGTCAATTAGTGTATATCCATGTTACTCAATTTGTTTGCATGAAAAGCAAAACGACCATGTAATTTTCTGTTTATTATATTATTATCAATGAAATGAAAAGAAGTTCCCGTAAAGCTGTGTGTAGTGATGACATTTTCACATGTGAAAATAAAAAATTTTTGAAGCAGAAAAATATAGGTATTTCATTGACAATTATATAATAAACCCTTTTATGAGAAAGTTTGTCACCCGTGAAGGTAAAAGCCTACAAGCTAATAGCGCATAGGACTATGGGTAACTTATGTATACTTTAATAGACACAGGAATTTCATTGTCATATCGATATTGAGATATGATCATTTTTTCTTATTAGATGTATCAAGAAAGGCGTGTGAGGTGCACATCTAGTTTCGGAACAGATCCATGATCCACTAGGTTGTAGGCTTTTCACACGTGACAAACATTCTCGGAAAGGGTGTATCTATTACGGATGTATTTAGGTTTTCACATAGAAAACCTCGATTTGACTTGGTGTAAATGGGCTTTCACCAGCAAAAAATGAACAGAGGGTACCTTTGGAACAGCCAGGTGGAATCTGGTATTGAGATGGATATGTGTGCGAATTCTTGTTACTAGAAGCTAGGTTAGAAATAAACAGATCATAAAACAATGGTCCGTGATTGAAACCCCCATAGACAGCCTGCTGACTACTTCCACCGACGAGGTTCAGCTTCTTCGGTTGATATCCATTGATGTTAACCAATGAATATATAAACGCCTTGTTGGAGTATGACCATTTGCCTTGTGCTATTAAAATATGAAATAAAACAATAATCAATAACAATGGTGGGGATATTTGTTCGCTGATTGGTTAATTTATCGTCATCATGCAATTCAACGATTCTACGTATATTCTATGATCAGGGTTTTATTCAATGTTTACTAGTTTTAAAGAGTTTGTTAATAAAAGGACTTCAATTTTTGACTAAGTTATTGCGGTCTCTTGTGTATCTGCGGTACGCAGTTTTTCGCAGTTTTGGTTTCCGGTATTCGGTAAAATGCAATATTTAATAATAACGGTATTTCAGTATTGCCAAAGTCAAATAATTTTAATTCAGGTTTTTGTTGAACTTTGTGCGGGTTTGGATTTTTTTGTACGGTATCGAGTGTTTTTTTATTTACTTCTCCCCAATACCCCCCTCTATAATGTAATGCAATATGCTTTGTAATAGACCGATCCAAGGTTATTGCCGCCATCTAGATCTTGTAGGGGGTACAGAACTACTGGGGCGAGCAGTAAATGTATGTAACTTTGAACTTATATAACTCCACTGGAAATTACCGAATGTTCAATATAAACATTTTATATCAAAGATACTATGCATGGCTATACCTGAGATCAAACTAAGGTTGTTAAATTATGTGAGACGTATGTAAACGGCGATTTCAAATCTCCCTATATTTACTGTGTAATTCTATATCGCTGAAACAAAGTGTTTGTATGTAGATCTAAAATATTGATTACAGAGCCTGTAGCTCGTTTTCCAGCACTATTTTTTGGATATGTTATTAACAAATGCAAAACCTTTGATAGACAATTTTAACTTTGAACATCCAATGAATTGGAAGAAAAATACGTACTTTCAAAGTGGTCCAAAATCACATACATTCTCTACACGCCCCAGTAGTTTTGCACCCCTTGCAAGATGGCGGCAATAACCTTGGATCGGTCTATTGTGTGGATATAAGGTTGAAATTTTTTATATTAACACCACTTGTTTAGATATAATAACTAGGCATGGATATTAACGATACGCGATCAATATGTTGGTGTTAAAATATATGAAATAGTGTATAACTAAACAAACTCAAATACCCTATAGTAAAATAAATATTAATTAAAACGATATACTCAAAATGTACAAATTTGCGAAACATCAAACGAACATAATTTACAAGAAAAATAAAAAAGAAGGAAAATTGACAATAAACTAGTTTCTAATAATAAGCAACGAATTGGAGAGATTTCGTTTGAATATTTTATTTTAAAAATAGAAATTATATAAATCTGTCAGTCTCAGAAAGTACAAATTTAAGGTAATGAGGCGAGGATGACCTAGTGACTATTGTATGACAATTTAATACTGGTGTAAAATAATTATGAAAACACATGCATATATACTAAGCAAATTATTATGGCAAATCATTGTGGTGAATTAGAAACACAAACAAAGTATGTAATATATAAACAAATCATTATCACCACTATTATATCATTGTTATCATTATCATATTTAGCACTGTCATAAATATTATCATCACCACTATTAGCATTATCATCATTTAAAAGCTAATTCTAAACATAGCTTCAAAATAATTGTAAAAACAGCCTATATACTTAACCAACAAAACTCGCACTTTTTTGTAATCGTTCGTATTTGTACAATATAGTTAATGATTTTTTTATATTCTATGCATGGCGACATATTATTACGTGAGTGTACTTAATAATATAATTTAGGTTCTTATTTATAGTTTAATAAACGAGCAGGAGATCTAAAACCACGAGGCAAAGCCAAGTTGTTTTAGACCTGGTAAAACACGATATGTGAGTTTATTAAACGGTTTGAAAAACTCCAACCTATATATATTTTGTGTTTTTTGTGGAAAAAAAATCCAGGATTTATGAAGGTTTATTACAGAAAATTCAGGTTAAAGTTTATATAAATTAGGGTGAATCTTTATCTACATTTAAAACACTCGTCACGGTTACGATTTATTTTGTCAATTTCTCATGAATTATTAAATAGATTTTGATAACACTATCTTATATCCACTTATATAGCGGTTAACACCGAAGCATGTTTGGAATAAAAACACTTGTATTATCTCTAAGAATTATTATCATTGTTATAATCATCATCAGTATTAGCGTTGTCATCATTACTGATCATCATTATTAGCATTATCATAATGTGTGTTAGCATTGTCATTATCATCATCATCACTATTAGCATTGTCAACATTATCATCATCACTATTAGCATTGTCAACATTATCATCATTACTATTAGCATTGTCAACATTATCGTCATCACTATTAGCATTGTCATCATTATCATCATCACTATTAGCATTGTCAACATTATCATCATCACTATTAGCATTGTCATCATTATCATCATCACTATTAGCATTGTCAACATTATCATCATCACTATTAGCATTGTCAACATTATCATCATTACTATTAGCATTGTCAACAGTATCGTCATCACTATTAGCATTGTCATCATTATCATCATCACTATTAGCATTGTCAACATTATCATCATCACTATTAGTATTGTCAACATTATCGTCATCACTATTAACATTGTCAACATTATCATCATCACTATTAGTATTCTCAACATTATCGTCATCACTATTAGCATTGTCATCATTATCAACGTCATCACTATTAGCATTGTCATAATTGTCATCATCATCACTATTAGTATTGTCATCATTATCATCATCACTATTAGCATTGTCATAATTAGCATCATCATCACTATTAGCATAGTCATCATTATCATCATCATCACTATTAGTATTGTCGTCATTATCATCATCATCACTATTAGCATTGTCGTCATTATCATCACCATCACTATTAGCATGGTCATTATTATCATCATCACTATTAGCATTGTCATTATTATCATCATCATCACTATTAGTATTGTCGTCATTATCATCATCATCACTATTAGCATTGTCATCATTATCATCACCATCACTATTAGCATTATCATCATTATCATCATCATCACTATTAGTATTGTCGTCATTATCATCATCATCACTATTAGTATTGTCATCATTATCATCATTATCAGCTTTGTCAGTATTATCATCATCATCACTATTAGCAATATCATAATTATTATCATCCTCACTATTAGCATTGTTATCATTATCATCATTACGATTAGCATTGTCATCATGACTTATCATCAGTATTAGCATTGTCATCATGAATGATCATCACTGCACTATTAGCATTGTCACCATTATCATCATTGTAAATTACACATCGTAGGCCGGCTCTTATTGGTTAATTATTATGAGGTCTTGAGCAATGTATAAGATAGTGCGTTGGTTTCAGACAGGGCACATTTTCGAACCTCTCTCTCGTAGCTGCCTCTATTCGACTCTATTTGTACCTATTTGTTAGACCCTTTTTAGATTCTACTTGACTCGTTTATTGTGAATTTTTCACAGTGATTTGAAAGCCTCTAATAAACCATCAGACCGTTCTAAATTGCGTTGATCTCAATCATCAAAAGTCAGCGATCGGTTCATAGAAACAACATTCGTCATTATTATCATCATTATCATCATCATTAATATTACTGTCAACTTTATCACTATTATCATTGTCATCATTATCATCATCATTAATATTATTGTCAACTTTACCATTATTACTTTGTCATCATTATCATCATCATTAATATTTTTGTCAACTTTACCATTATTATCATTGTCATCATTATCATCATCGTATAGATTATTGCCAACTTTACCATTATTACCATTGTCATCATTATCATCATCACTAATATTTTAATTGGTTAGAAAACCGATCCCGCAATACGTGCTAATATTACTATTGATGGTCAGGATGACAACGTGAATGCATACGGTTCAAAAAATAGAATGCTTACATAAACATCAATACATCCAAGAATATACTGTTTCATTTTGATACCTTTAATTTTGCCGAGTGTTGTTTAAAAAAAAAACATTTCAATATGACAGACACATTTCGGATTATAACAGCAGTTGATTCTTCATTCCTTGTATCGAAGTTGACATGATGCAGTAGGACACTACCGGCGATTCTTTCCAATCCAAGTGCGATTTTTTTTTCTCCCTGAATAGGTCAAACACAATGCTTCTGATCCTTAGACTCTTAGATCGCCCGGTTAGACATCGACATTAAGATCAAAAATAAGTAATAATCAAAGGGCCCCATTGGCCAACTCGTGGGTGGTTGGAACATTTCGGAAGCGCTTAGAGTTCAGTAGCACCTACATAGCACCTAGGCTATATTTAAAAAATCTCAGAATTTGATTTGAAAATAATGAATTTTAGCATATTGAAGAGACAAGGCATTGATTTTAAACAACTAAAACTTTATTTACAATAGATTTGAAATTGGTGTTATTCTTGAGATTCTATAATAAACGTAAGAAATTCCAATAACAATAGACGAAATTGGACAATATTGTAGTTAGCATTGATATGTACGTTTATTATCCAACTAGTCATAGACGAGTAAAAATATCGCAGGAGTAGGACTGGATCGAGTAAAAATATCCAGCGATATTTTTACTCGTCTATCTAGCCCTCAAGTAAAACAATATTTCGCATTATAAAAAACCAAAAACCTTCCGATAATAAATAACTTATTAAACAGTTTGATGTATAATATGGCTGGATATTTTACTCGTTAACTTGCATTTTGGCTAGCCCGGAGGCTCGTCAAAATACAGCGTTTCACTCGTAAATATCCAGCCATATTACACATCAAACTGTCTAATAAGATATATGTATCTAAACTATATAAAAGTATGTTTTGAAATATAACATTGATGTAAACAATACAAGCCCAATATCTACAGTAAACATATAATTATATTTAGTCACTTGTTTCTTTGCTATTGTGGCAGTTTGAATTGAAATAAGCCAGCTTTCGTGTCGTTGTTCTTGTCTACTTGATTGATCATCTGTTATCTAGTAATTCGAATATTGAAATGTTTTACGGTAAAAACCAAAATAAAGAACAGTAATGCTATAATGTCTTAAGCAAACTTATACAACGCCAACGTTGCTAATTTGGAATAGTAAAACGATTTAGAAGTACAAGAAATCGTAACAGATTCAACCTATTGAACCTTCACATCGAAGCACCGTCGGACTGACGGAGAGTATTTGTTTGTGGACGTTGAAAATGTTTGTCAGTAAATGAAATAAACCACTAATAATTGTTTGAGAGGTTGTTTGAAAGATGATGTAATTCATATTCCGAGGTACGCTGACCAAAATTTGGGGGCTCAAAAGTTTACACTGACGATCTAGTGAGTGATCGAGTGAGTGAGTGCCACTTCCGGTTCGAAAGCCCCATCCCAACCCAATAACTCGAGGATCTTCGATCCACGAGTTAAAAAACCGGAACGACTAAAACATTTTTCTCAAAAACGTTATTAGATATTAACGTTAATTATCAAACAAGAATTGTTGACAAAGAACTTTGATAACCGAAAGATGGAAACTTATATTATCTTATAATTTTTTCTGCACAAAAATTGTTATTTTCAGGATGTCAAAAAATCATTGAGGCGCGCAATGCATCTCGGATGCACGTGGGACTTTAAGACAAAGTTTCTTAGTGAAAACTGACGTCACAACTAGAAAAATTCCAGATTTTAGAGCGATTAGTACTCGCAATCAACTTTACTTTTAAACACTGATATCATAGGACCAAAGGTGTTGTTGGCAGTGGTTTCCTAGCAATGCGTTCTACTACAAAACGTGAACGCCCTTCTATAATTTGTATTAAAAGTTGCCGGTTTATTATTATTATTATTATTATTATTATTATTATTATTATTATTATTATTATTATTATTATTATTATTATTATTATTATTATTATTATTATTATTATTATTATTATTATTATTATTATTATTAATGTTCAAAACTTTCATTATTACAAATTTTAGAGTGATTAGTACTCAGCTCTACTAAATATATTCAATTAAGATTTTCGTAATTACTTACTATGCCAAGAAACATCCAAGTATCCTCCGAACATGTACGAACCTACACGGACAATAGTCACAGTCGGACCCTTCCCGTCACATTGTGGATGGAAAGACTTAGTTACGTCCCAACCATCAGTAGAGGTATTCCAGCAGATATCCCATTGGCTTGTGTTATGATATGCCGCTAGATAGCCAATCAAGGTCTTGATATAGCTGACATTCCCGTAGTTAGTCAGTATCGATGATTTCTCCAGTCCACCTAAAACACAAAAATAATACGGATATTGGTTTCAGAGTGATCTGTGCTTTCATTCAGACAAACAATGCGATTTTTGATGTTTTTGTTATTTGCAATGTTTCTAATGGTATTCCTGTTGTATTTGCTGTTTATATTATTGACTATATATGCTCCAATGATAATAATAAATAATAAATAATAATTTATTAAGCATAATACAGCGTCTCTATGCTTTAAAATACTAATTACAATTTAACTAAATTAATGTAAACTACTAAACTAACACTCTTTACAATAATAATAAGAAAATATATATAAAAATATAAAATATATAAAATATAATATATATATATATATATAATATATATAATATAAAATATATAAAATATAAAATATATATATGATGTATATATGGTATAATAATATGCTAATAGTATCATAATATGTTTATTACTTTTTTATAAGTTTATTTGCTTTTGATGTTGTGTTGTTTGTGTTGTTATTGATAGTGTTGCTAGCTATGTCGTTATTGTTACTGTGGTTGCATGCAAGTTGTTGTTGTTGCTGTTGCTTGTATTGTTAATGTCAGTGTGGCTCTTTTTGTTGCGGCTGATGTTGATGTTAAGTTGCTGTTGTTGTTAATGTTGTTGTTGCTGCTGCTGTGTTGTTTTGTGGTGTTATTAATAATGTTGCTAGCTATGTTGTTATTGTTAATGCTGTTGCATGTAAGTTGTTGTTGCTGTTATTGGTAATGTCAGTGTGGTTGTTTTCGCTGATGTTGTTGTTTGTTGTGGTGTTAATGCGTGCTATGTTGTTATCGTTACTGTTGCTGTTGTTGTTATAAACGTTGGTGCTGGCGCTAGTCATGATGATGATGTTGCAGTTGTGGTAAATGTTAGTGTGGTTCTTTTTGTTGCTTCTGTTGTGTTGTTTGTGGCGTAAAAGGCAATGTTGTCAGTATTGTTGCTGTTGCTTTTGCATTTGCTGTTGCTGTTGCTGTTGCATTTGCTGTTGCTGTTGCTGTTGCATTTGCTGTTACTGTTGCTGTTGCTGTTGCTGTTGCTGTTGCTGTTGCTGTTGCTGTTGCTGTTGCTGTTGCTGTTGCTGTTGCTGTTGCTGTTGCTGTTGCTGTTGCTGTTGCTGTTGCTGTTGCTGTTGCTGTTGCTGTTGCTGTTGCTGTTATTGTCAATTTTAATTTTTGTGCGGTTGTTGTTGTTGGTAATGCTTTTATTGATAATGTTGCTATGTTGTTGTTAATACTGTTGTTGTTAATTTTATAATTATTGTTGTCAATGTTCTTGCTGCTGTAACGTTCTAATTGTGTCGTTGTTGTTTATGATACTGTGCTGTTGTTACCGTCGACGTCGTTGTTGTTGCTATAACTGATGCTGCTGATGTTATCTCTTTATGTGATGCTCGTTGATGATGCCGATAATGTTGTTGTTGTTGTTGCTGTTGCTATAACTGATGCTGCTGATGTTATCACTATGTGATGCTTGTTGATGATGCCGATAATGCTGTTGTTGTTGTTGTTGTTGTTTATGTTGATGATGATTATATAACAATACTTATGTTTATATAACAATACTTATGTTGCTGTTTATTTTGTTTTCCTTACCACTACACAATGATCCAATGTCTTTAAATCCTGGTTTACAGTCACCGCAGGTAAAAGATCCTTCACTGTTGGTACAAACAGCGTTTGGATCACAATTGTCTGTATTTTTATCACACTCATTAATATCTAAAACAAAACAAATGATGATGTCAAAGATGATGATATATGCTTATGCTATTGTTGTTATGGATGATGACAAAGATCATGATATATATGTTTATGATATTGTTGTAATATATGATGACAAAGATCATGATATATATGTTTATGATATTGTTGTTATGGATGATGAAAAAGATAACGATATATGTTTATGATATTGTTGTTATGGATAATGACAAAGATGATGATATATGTTTATGATATTGTTGTTATGTATGATGAAAAAGATGATGATATATGTTTATGATATTGTTGTTATGGATAATGACAAAGATGATAATATATGTTTATGATATTGTTAATTAAATTAATTAATAACAATGTTTAAGCAGGAGGCTCACATCACCGAGTTGTTTTTCAGAGAGGTCCTGCTATAATACTATGCTATATAAATATATCATATAATAATCTAAATAAATCTAAATAATCTAAATATAAAAATATAAGTACAAATTAAAACTAAAAACAAAGCTATCGAAATGCGCATAAAATATATCTAAGTATCACTAAAAGTATATAAAAAATAAATTTAAGTTAAAAACGATTTGAAAACATTAAGGCTAGATGCCTGTCGGACAGCAGTATCTAAGTTGTTCCAGTCGGCGGCTGCATGAAATATAAAACGCTGTTTGCCCCAATTAGTACGCGCAAGTGTCAAGTGTAAATCCTGACGACGGCGTGTATCATAATTATGAATACTACAATTACTAGTAAAATTAAAATCAAAATCTATGATATTGTTAAGGCATTTAAATACAGCTATACATTGATGGCGGCGGCGGCGGATAGCTAAAGGTTCCCAATTCAACTGATTAAGGGCTTGGGTCGCAGAAAAGTAATTAGGTTGGTCTAAAACCAATCTTGCAGCATTATTTTGCAATATTTGAAGATGTTGCATGAGTACTTCATTGTTTTTATCACCCCAAACTAAATCGGCATAATCAAAAAGCGGTAATATAGGGCTATTGTAAAGTGTTAGGCGAGCGTTCAGCGGTAGTAAATGCTTTACGCGACGCAAAATGCCGAGCCTCTGACAGACTTTTGAGCTTAAGGCATCTATATGGTCAAACCAGGTCATATTTTCATTAAGTGTAACACCTAAATATTTAAACGATTCTTTGCACTCAAGTGGATGACCATAAACGTCTAATGAAATATTATTGAAAGAGCTAAACTTACGTGCGCTACCAAATAATACAAATTTACATTTGTCTATATTTAAAGTCAAAAGATTGTCATTGAACCACTTGCTTAAGTGTTTAAGGTCAGCGTTCAGATTATCTTCAAGATCCCTTATATTGGATGAAGAGCAATATATAACTGTATCATCTGCGTGTAAAGACACCTCACAGGACTTGATACATGAGGGCATATCATTCACATAAATTAGGAAAAGCAGCGGCCCTAACACGCTCCCTTGGGGCACACCAACGGACACAGGCTTTGCGGTAGAGATAGAACTGCCAATCACCGTGACTTGATTTCTTTGCGACAAGTATGATCTGAACCAGTCCATAACAACGTCACTGAGACCAGATTTCGAAAGTTTGTTGAACAGGATCGAGTGATCGACGGTCTCGAAAGCTTTCGACAAATCCAGAAAAAACAGCACCAGTAACTAAGGTTTTGTCCATGTTCTGAAGAACCAAATCAGTGAAGTTTACGAGAGCAACTTCTGTAGTTAGCTTTGGTCTGAAACCAAACTGTCGAGGAGTTAGGAATTTCTTTTCAAGAAGATAGTTGTATACTTGAGAGTGAACAGCCTTTTCTAGAATCTTACTCACTGTGGGAAGTATAGTTATCGGTCTGTAGTTGTTAGGATTGCATCTATCACCAGACTTGAATAAAGCAAAAACTTTACCAGATCTCCAAATAGAAGGGAATGTTGAAGACAGGAGTGAACGGTTGAATAAACTTGTGAGAATCGGAGCTAGAACAGGAGCTGAGTCTTTCAAAAGGCGAGCACTGATCTTGTCAAGGCCGATGGCTTTATTGGTCTTCAGACAGCTAAGATGTTTGCATACAAAAGATTCCTCAACTGGATGGAATACAAAACATTCCGAGTTTGAATGTGGATTGACAGAACACGAACAGCTTTGCCAGACATAATTCAAGCCTGATTTTATCTTGTCAGCTAATTTGGATCCAATGGATGAGAAGTGGCTGTTCAAGACTTCAGCGATCGATTTAGTGTTGGTATAAGAGACACCGTCAGCCTCAATACAGGACACAGGGGGAGTAGACTTGCGCTGAGTGATATCATTTAGTGTTTTCCATAGAGCACTATAGTTCCCTTTGTTCTTATTTATCAGATCAAGATAATAGTCAGCTTTGCACTTCTTTAGTTGTTTATTAACAAAGGCTTTTGTTTTCTTGTACAAACTCCATTGGTGTTCAGAATTTGTTTTGAACGCCTTTCTATGGTGATAATCACGGTCACGCATAGCACTCTTCAGTTCAGAAGTCATCCAAGGTGCCTGAATTCCTTTGATCCGGGCCTTCTTAATTGGAGCATGGATATTAGCGACATCCAAAAATAAACGGTCCCAAGTTTCAACAACTGAATTGAAGTCGTCGTTTTCTTCCAAGAAGTTCCAATTGATTGCTTTAAGGTCACGAACAAAAGACTTCTTATCGTAAGTACGATAGGATCGATATTCGATTGTTTTAGGTGCGGCTTTGGGAACACCAGATTTTATAGTGCAATAGACAATGTGATGGTCACTAATCGTCGAGGGAATTACACCATTCTCGACTACACGATGATTGTTGTTAACAAAGACAAGATCAATAGCTGTGCTTGATTGGCTACAGACCCTGGTAGAGGTGCTGATCAATTGTTCCAAATCGTTGATCCTTGCAAATCTCTTAAGCTTCTGTTTTAAATTATATGTTGAATCTTTCTTCTTCGATAAGAAGTCAACATTAAAATCACCAAGAAGAGCAATTTCAGAATCGACAGGCAACTTGGCAAGAGAGGCATTTAGATGATCAATAAATGTGTCACAGCAAAAGTCAGGAGCTCTATAAGCACAACAGACAAACATTTTCTTGCATTTTGCGCGATTTATTTCCACCCAGCATGTTTCAACATTCCCATCCGACAAGTCTGTACGGTGCTTATAAGGAATCCTATCTCGCACAAATATAGCTGTGACACCTCCACGCTTGTAATTACGGTCTTTTAGAACTAAAGTATAGCCGGAAAGACTAACTTCAGAGTCCAAAATACTAGGAGTAAGCCAAGTTTCAGAGACTGTAAAAATGTCAAACGGCTTGCTTTGAATTAGTAGTCGAATTTCATCCATCTTGTTTACGATACTTCTTACATTCAGATGACTCACTCTAAAGCCACGAGCTTTCCGAGCTTTCGGGAACTCGTCTGTCCTAGGGCCAGGTTTCAGACTCACATCACCAGCAAGTAATATTAGGTAAGAGGCCGCCCCAGAAATCCTGAGAAGATGGAAACCAACCATGAGTTTTAAAGATGGCGGTAAAGTTCTTCCAAGCCGGGAGTGTCGAGATAAGCCGGGCGTATTTCTTCCTGGAAAATGCTTTTGGTCCAGCTTGAAACTAACCAAAACAGACAAGGCGCCCTCAGTAAACGGATTGATGCAGTTTAGGAGACTCCAGAAGTAAAAATATTGATAAAAATAAAACTAATAGTTGTTATGTATGATGAAAAAGATAATGATATATGTTTATGATATTGTTGTTATGTATGATGAAAAAGATAATGATATATGTTTATGATATTGTTGTTATGTATGATGAAAAAGATGATGATATATGTTTATGATATTGTTGTTATGTATGATGAAAAAGATGATGATATATGTTTATGATATTGTTGTTATGTATGATGAAAAAGTTGATGATATATGTTTATGATATTGTTGTTATGTATGATGAAAAAGATGATGATATATGTTTATGATATTGTTGTTATGGATGATGAAAAAGTTGATGATATATGTTTATGATATTGTTGTTATGGATGATCACTAAGATGATAATATATGTTTATGATATTGTTCTTATGTATAATGAAAAAGATAATGATATATGTTTATGGTATTGTTGTTATGGATGATGAAAAAGATAATAATATATGTTTATGATATTGTTGTTATGTATGATGAAAAAGATGATGATATATGTTTATGATATTGTTGTTATGAACTGATGAAAAAGATGATGATATATGTTTATGATATTGTTGTTATGGATGATCACTAAGATGATGATATATGTTTATGATATTCTTGATGATAATGTATGCATATGATCATAATATTCAAAAGAGTGGCTTTTGGACAAATTTTGATAATATAAGACAGAACGCTTATTTCACGACGTTTCGATGTCGCTGACATCATTTTCAAGTAAGGTTTATTCGATAAATTTGAATATTATATTGAGATGAAATTATCCTCTTGGGATCAATACGCGTGACATGCACTTATTAAACAAATACTTTATCACGTAAGGAGTCTGATTGTGTGTTTAGACTAGGTCTTTTGTTTCTTATAAACAACATTTCGTTAATCAAGCAGTCGAGCTTGTCCTTGCATTTCTTCAGGATTGTAAAACAGTCAGGCGGGACAGAGTCAATTGCGTGAACGGACTTGAGGTGTTTGCCGATTGCAGAATATTTATGCTCATCGATCCTTTGATGTAGATGACGACACGTAAAACCGATGTAGCTTGCATCGCACAAGCTGCATTTAAATTGGTACACAACATTCTGCTGATTCACTATAGCTGGTTTGTTCTCTTGCACTCTTAAGTCATCCCCAACTTTCCGACTTGTGAACACTGGCTGTAAGTCGACGCCAATTTTGTTACTTAAAGAATTGAGCTGAGTTTTGACTACATCAGCACGATGATTAGCACGATGATCAGCACGATTATTACGATAGAAAAAAAAAAAGGTTAACTGTGATTTTTCATGAAAATCGACTTATTTATCGGTTATTTGGCCGTTTTGGAATTGATGATTTGTAGCATTGTTCCTATGACTATGACGTCATAGTGACGTCAAAACACCCTTTTCTAATGATTTCCATATAATTTGAAATTGACTAAAACGTCGTAAAACTTGTATTCTTGAACACTTCAAATAGCCAACATGAATATAAAAAAAGTTTTTTTCTATTGGACAAGTCTGTCAAATGTTATTAAATTCTTATATTTCAAAATTTTCCCGATATTTTTTGGCGGGAAAAAAAATATTTGAAAAGCATTAGCAAAACTATAGTCTCCTTAGCAGCCGTTTATAGTGGCGTCACGAAACGCTCCCTCCCCACAAACTGCTGCATCGATTCGAACAACATTCCTTTCCCTTTTGAGCCAGTCAGCACACAGAAAATGTTAAACATGATGTTTATCCGATATATAGAAAGTCAAAGTTGAAGCGTCAATGCAGGAAATGTGAGAACCACCAAAGAAAGTAATAGAACGCGAACCTTGTTTTTAAGAGATAGTTCATAGATAGCGTGCGTATATCCAGTTCTACATGCACGCGGGAGGTTGCTAAGCACAAAAAATAGCGTAATGAGTGGCACGACGCGAAGCGGAGTGCCACTCTAGCTATTTTGAGTGCTTAAGCAACCTCCCAAGTACATGTAGAACTGGATATACGCACAGCTATCTATGAACTATCTCTTTTATAACATAGACAACGTATTTCTACACACAAAGGTTTTAATATTTCAAATAAAGTCTGTTCAAAAGACAAATTCTCCTAAAGTTACGCACGCTTGGCGTTTTACAAACTCGGTAAGTTTCCAGTTTGACAATTTTTCAATTCTATTCACAATGAATAGCGAGTGCCAAGTCATTTTACATCAAAATAATGAAAGGAAAATGCCTAAGTTGTCTTAAACATATTGATCTAAAAGTCCATTCTCTAAAACAAACTCGACATTGTCAAAAGTGTAAGTTTTCAAACTAAAACTGAGTTATTTACTAGCGGAGGATAAAGACAAATTCAAACTTTTCAAAGGAGCAGTTGTTGAACAAGGAACCAATGTCGATATGTTGTGGAGCTCTTCCTTGGACTTCATGAAGGTGCCAATTATTATTTTGAGCTGCCGTTGCTACTAAAGGAAGTGGAAGGAAAGGCTGAATGACAATAACACCTGAAGACGAACTTTGCTCGAGGCGTCTTGAAAGCACTTCGCTGCAATGATGAAGCTGTGTAGTCGATGGACGAGTGTTGTAATGGCTTAACCTTTGTACACATCTTTGGCCAGAGATAGCCATTATGTCTCTGCTGGCGACTCCAGCATCAAGGAATGGTTAGTGTAAACACGAGACAACTCGGTAGCATTGCTAATTTCCTTCATCATGCTGTCTAATTTATTTACTCCGAGTGGACGCTTTTCAAACCAAACTTCATGTGAATGCTGTCAGTTTTTCTTTGGATATTGTCGAGTTTGTTTTAGAGACTGGACTTTTAGATCAATATGTTTGTGCCAATTTGGGCATTTTCCTTTCATTCCAGGTTATTTTGATGCCTCATTATTTTAAACAGACTTTATTTGAAATATATAAACCTTTGTGTGTAAAAATACGTTGTCTATATTATAGAAGAGATAGTTCATAGATGGTTTGTTACTGAACTTGATTGAGAGTCCAAAAGTTCATTTTGTAGGCAAAAATTAGGAAATTCGTCCATTTTTACAAGGGTAAAACACGAAAAAATCTCCGGGTCAAAATAGATTGTTTTTCGCGTTGACATGAAAATTGACGTGAGCAAAAAATCTATGGTATATCCAAATTTAGTTCATAGATGCTAGCCAATCACAGCGTGCGTTATATACCATCTATGTTATAAAACGAGTTGTCAGATGTAAAAATTAATGCCACAAACAACTAGTCAAGTTCAAGAAAACTTCTGGAAGTATTTAAAGGATTAGAGAAGTAAACTCGACTTCGGCGATTGTTGTAAAGTATATCTGATGTTTATTCCCCGAGGTGTAAAACCCAAGTGCTAAATTCCTCAGTTGATCCGTCATAGCTAGGAACGATAATACACTCGTTGCGATGGTTAGAATTTATGGCACGAACCGCTCCTGAAATATGGGAGAGGAATGCTGATGGGTTAAACTGAGGCAAAGGAATGTTGTTCGAATCGAAGCAGCCGTTTGTAGGGAGGGAGCGTTTCGTGACGACACTAAAACGGCTGCGAAGGAGACTAGCAAAACTATCGCTTAGCTTGTTTCGAGTTCGTATCAATGCCGCACATAATTCGTACATAAACTACTGCATTGTACGTTAGTCTCTGTAACTGCTACTCAGAAGAATAATTGTAGTTTATCAAATGTCCTTGGTTGCTCGAGTGAGTTTTCAACAATAGCGATGTTAGTGCTGCTAGAGCAATGTTCTCTTTCTTGTTGTTTAGTTTTAACGTTGTTTTATTATTTATTGTTGTTTATTTACCTTCACAACTGGTTCCATTGTTTTCAAATCCTGGTTTACATGCACCGCAGATAAAAGACCCTTGAATGTTGCTGCACACAACATTTGGGCCACAATTGTGAGTGTTGGTAGCACATTCATCAATATCTAAAAAACAATCAAGCAATCAGACAAACAAACAATAAAACAAACAATCATTACAAAAATATTCGTACGTATATACAAACAAATTACTAGCAACATAAAATATGCAGTAAATATACAGTATTTATGACTATTGTAATGTCAGAGTAAACTACAATCATTGCCAAAATGTGTTGGCACGATCACATTTCGGACACTTTTTTGTGGGTCTATCATTGTTTTCATTTATGAAGATAAGTTTGTCTACCCCCCTCCCCCAATACAATGTTGCTGTTTTTCATGAAAGAGTACAAGAGTTGGAGATGTTTCCCGCGATTGACAAGGTTCATATACCCCTCCAGCAACATTGACAGGGGGAGGAGGGGGGGGGGGGGGGGGTATTACAGATATAGGAACATAACAAAATCCTCAATCGTGCCAACAGTTTTGTCAATGATTGTCTGAGACACATATGACTTAAAACGCCATTGATATTGTTGTGGAAATGATATGAAATTTTCAGGACACAAAGTACATGTTGTACCGATTTGAACAGTAGCAAAATTATTTCCAGAAAGAAGTTAATACTATCATGTGACGTCACTTTTGTTTAAAGTGCTTTAAATGAATGTAAAATTTACATGGTAAGACACTTATATGCTCTATATTCGATAACACCCGTGTTCAAAATAAATGTTCTAAGGTAATAAGCAGTCCTTAACACATATATGCTTCGTAGTTGATATATTTATACTATAGCAAAATGGGATAACCATAGTAACGCCCAAAAATGCACGCGCTTAAGGCGTACGCAACAATACACGTCATTGTGAAGATATCAACGTTTGGAGAGGGTGAAAATGGTCTTCAAAGGCAAGATTAATGCCTATAAATGTGCCAGAGCGTATGTTCTGTTTAAAAAAAACACATACTCTCTTTCGGAAATAGCAGAGATGTGTTCTATATCAAAAAGCAGTGTAAGAAGAATTGGTTTAAACAAAATGAAGCGGAATTCAAAACAACCCGACAAGAAAAGTAAGTTGTGAAGAAAGACTAACTTAACTGACAGAGAAAGAAGAATTCTATCCAGGGGAATCAAAAGGATCAGGAAAGAGGACGTAAATTTTACAGTGAAATCTTTAATAGAGTATTGCGGGCTTTCGCAGCGGAAAACAAGCTACCGGACTTACCTCAGAGAAATACAAAGATTAGGGTACAAGAGTTTACAGACAAGAAGAAAGGGACTAATCAGTGAATCTGACAGAAAGAAAAGACTTAAATTTGCAAAAGACAATGTAAAAACATTGAAAACTACACCAAACTATTGGACGGAGGACATGGTATTTTATCTTGACGGAGTTTCTTTTATTCATAAGTACAATCCGAAAGCAAATGCAATGAGTCCTAAAGGGAGGGTTTGGAGAAAAAGAAATGAAGGATTAAAAATAACATCTAAGGGTTCGAAGAGTCTAGCAGGAGGAAGAAGGCTCCACCTTTTGGTTCTTATTAGTTATAGACAAGGTGCTATTTTTATTGAACAATACCACAAAATGGATGGCGAGTATTTCGCTGACTTTATTACTAGAAATTTTGAAAACATTTTCAAAACGTTTTCAAAAACCAAAGCCAGAAAATTTGTGATGGACAACGATCCTAGTCAAAATAGCTCATTAGCTAAAAAAGCACTAAAAAAATCAAAGGCAACAATGTTGTGTAATCCTGCAAGGTCTCCAGACCTAAATCCGATTGAAAATATTTTTAATTTAGTTAAAAGAAAAATAAATAATGATGCTATAGAGCAAAATATTCTTAAAGAGAATTTTGAAACTTTTAAAGAACGTGTTATTGATACTTTATATTCGTTTGATACAACTGTCATAGACAAAACTATTCAAAGCATTCCCAAAAGACTTGAAGATATTATTAAATCCAAGGGATTTAGAACTAAATATTAGATTTACTACCTTGTATTAGTACATCCATTTTGCTTTTAAAGACCATTTTCACTCTCTTACTGTCTTATGAAATTGATATTTTCACAATCACATTGTTGTCACGTAATCAGTATTGATATAGTGTGCAATGTCTTCTGTGCAGAACACGGTACTCCATTGTAAAATCGTAATGATTCACTAAGTGCAACAATAAAAAGAGCTTAGACCTTGATCAATGTTTTATTGATGTTTATTCTAACTATTTCCTACAGAAATTATATTCAAAAAGCCTAACATGCCCATTTTATCAACGGTACTCCACGCAAAACTTGTATTAATTGTTTTGAACATGTCTTCATCTTTTTGTAAGTGATTCAACGTGGAGTACCGTTGGTTTTGAGTTAAATACTACAATTTGAAATATAAACTAAACGTCAGACAATTAAAGAATATATACAAACCCTATTGTTGAAAAAATTTGAGGGATATTTGTTTAATTTGGGGAGTATTCTATTATTTAACAGTGGAGAACCGTTGCTATTTCACGGACAACTATATACAAGCGCACATGGCGTTGAATGACACATTACAGACGTCATGTCTACAAACAATTTTTTCTTTAATGTATTATCTCTGTATAGAGATAATAAATATATTTATATCTATAGTATAAGTATAGATATATATATATATATATCTATGTAGTATAGATATAAATATATTTATATTTATTAGACATATATATTAGATATATATATATATATATAATTATAGATATAAATATATAGACAGACAAAAAGACAGACAGACAAAAATGTATGTACACAAATTTATTAGCAAAAATGTATGTACAAAAATTTATTAGCATACATACATATTCTTTGTTCATTTATTTATTAGTTGAAATAAGTTCTGAGAAACAACGTGCGCATGGTTTCATTGCACATTGCTCAACCTCTGGTATTTGTCTCCAAAATTCGAAATAATGCCAGCGTACTCTCATCATATCAGTATTAATTCGATCTATTGATCCTCCCTTTATCATAACGAGTGGGGCATCTGCAGTCGCGAAAAAGGGTGAGTCCTTGTCGAAGAGAATGTCTTGTTGTACAAAACTTTTAGGTGCGACTAAGTGCATAGTATCCACTTCAAGCATTTGCAAGAAATCGGACCATGCGATTATAGAAGGCGACCATCTAAAGTCATTGAGTATTATTACTTCTGACTCCTCTGCACCCACCCCCGCAAAACCACCAGTTGCCGGGTTCACAAAGGCATGGTAGATAACTTTCAGAGGTGAAATCATGAACGTTTTACCTGAGTTTGCCGGTCCATATATATATATGTTTCGATATTTTGCACGTCCATAGTGAAGTGCTGAGTAAATTGCGCTAGCATAGACATGCACATTTATTTCATTTCGGTGAAGTATCTGTAGTGCGGCCGCTAGCCATTTCTTTTCACATCCTTCTATACAGTGTTTTTCACCTTCCTCTACTAGTAGTTCTATGCAACTTTTATTCAAGCGTTCTTGTTTCTTTTCAGCATCTTGCAGTTGTGAAGATATTGATAATGCTTCATTTACTAATCTGATCCCTCTATTCGCTATAAATTGTGCAAGATCTTTTTTTCCCTCTTTCTCCTGTTTTGCTGCATAGGCCATTAGATCGAGCCGAGTCTTGATATTATTGTTTCGAATAATAGTGGTTACTTCGTAGACGCTTAGCATTCGTTTTCTTTTCTTCTTTTGCTTCTTCTTGGCGCCACTGCCTTGGCCATCAGCTAGACGACATGTTGTAGCTGCAGTTGTTCTCGGTTCGTCCTCTAAGCTTGGATGTTCGGGCGATAAAAACGGTGTTGTATCTTCTTTTGTGCAGTAGCGATAAGCACTATAATAGTTACTGTGATTGTTGCTGAAATTGACTTTAATTCCAAACCTTGCACCTAATGTATCACGAACTAGAAGCCATCTACTTCTTTTGTTGAGCTTTAGAGCCATATGGTAGTGATATACTTTGTCGGACAGGTCGTTGATTGTATCGTTGTGATTATGCTCCTCTTTAGCGACTATAAACTGTACAATACACGATGTCGTTGATGTACCCCATGCATTACGAACAATATTTGCAAACGATTCACGAGAATGGACTTTTTCGGGATCTGCTCGACTGTATGTAACTAAATAGACCAAACGTTGCGAACGATTCGGCATTGACTCTGCCATGATCACAATGTGAACTTCAAATAGACGTTTTCTGCTCAGTTGTTGTATAATGTTCTTTATGTATAACTCTTTGAAGTATGAGATTTATTTTACAAATGCACAACTTTTATAATGTACCAAACCAGTGACGTGCATCTTTTGCAATATGTGACGTTTGAGCTATTACGTACAAAATGTAGCAATTTTGAGGCGCGTCAATAGCATATACGTCAAAAGTAACTTCACATTCGTAGGTATTTACATAAGATGTAGTTGATAAGAAAATCATTGTTTAAAGAGAACGTGGTTATTATTGGATTAACTGCGAAGGTGATGATATCTTTTCTGATAATTACTTCATTCTATTAAGTTAGAGACCTTTTAAAATATTTTTTTGGTCTATCCCCTTGTTACGTTGGCATAATTTCGCACTTAAATATAAGGGTTGCTATGGCAAAATGACATTTCCACTAGTTTTCATGTCGTTAGGGGTCGGATATACACATATTACATATCAATCTTTTCCTTTCGAGGCATAGCTTGTAATTAGGAACGCTGCTGACCTCTTACTCGTTTATTTTTAATGAAATTCCACAATATGTCCCTCAGACAATCATTGCCAAAATGTGTTGGCATGATCACATTTCGGACACTTTTTTGTGGGTCTATCATTTTTTTCATTTATGAGGATAAGTTTGTCTACCCCCCTCCCCCAATACAATGTTGCTGTTTTTCATGAAAGAGTACAAGAGTTGGAGATGTTTCCCGCGATTGACAAGGTTCATATACCCCTCCAGCAACATTGACAGGGGGAGGGGGGGGGGGTATTACAGATATAGGAACATAACAAAATCCACAATCGTGCCAACAGTTTTGTCAATGATTGTAGGTCCACCTTATGGTATCAGTATAACTTATTTCAAGTCATGGTGATATACATAACACCTCCTAATGTATAAACTCAACAACACATTTGTTTAAGTCTAAGTTCTCCAATATCACTGATTGTCATTTCCAGAATATTCTGGTTCTTCATTGTCATCATCCGTGTCTCCTGGGTCTTCATTGTCATCATAAGTGCTTCCTGGTTCCTTTTTTGTCTTCACCAGAGCTTCCTGAGTTCTCTTTGTCTTCATCAGAGCTTCCTTGTTCTTCATTGTTCTCAAAAACAATGGGCAGCAATGTATTTTTTTAATCTCCCTAGATGACAATGTATCCATTACAGATTTCTCAAAGAAATTTGCAGTTGCAGAGGATCTGGTAAGAAAGTATCAAGAACATCTACAATACCTTCATACGAAAAAAATTAAAAGGGCAAATGAAACGAAAAAAAAAATAAGGAAGCAGAGTCACTTAAAGCATACAAAGACTATGACTGGAAAGATAGGCAAGAAAACGGAATGCTTAAAGCAGAGGGTTGCAGTCTAAGACCTCTTTTTAAAGAAGCACAATTTGCCCAAGCGACAAATGAAGAAAAATGAGAAAGTCCAAGTAATAAATGCTTGGCTGTCTATGCAGCTTTTAAATGCTTCTACAAGTACAACAGAGGAAGAAGAGGAAGAGGTTGATACTTCATGCAATGACACTGATATATAGCGACGAAGAAACTGACATTGTTACTCGTGAAATAGGACTTACTGATAGTGACGAAGACGATGAAAGAGATCAAGATGAAGCTGAAACAGTCAATGTTACAAGAAGTGGTAGACGTGTGCACCCAAGGAAATATTTTTGGGATTTAGATTGAACATAACATAAGGTTGAACATAAGGTAAATAAACAGTTGATCCTTTTTTCAGGGGTGGGGCAAGTGCAATTTTGCTTCTAAACTGGGTTTGGGTCATCCCATTTTTCAGCGTCATTTTGTAGTGGGCCAAGATAAAAAAAAACTACTGATTCTATTCTGATTTTACCTCCCCCACCCCCAACCCCCGCACTTAATGACCACGTCCCTTACTCATGGATTACTCATTTTTCATGGATTAAAAAAATAGGAGCGTGCGGTGCATATATAACTTCTATTCCAAGACGTTTTTTCTATAACTAAACATCTCATTGGATATATTTTTTTCGAAATAGCTTTGTTTTCTTGTTTTCTTAACATTTTCAGTCGAATCGATATCAAAAAGACATTCCCAACATTTGGACCAAAGGCGATTTGACATTCTTTGCGCCAGTGAGGTAGATTCCCGTACGATAATTTTTCATTAGTGAAATGTCATCATTCGTGTCGCAGATTAGCTGTGACTTTTAGTTCACTGCAATGTTTATAAATAATCTAAGTACTTTTAAAATAAATAATAATCCTTGGTCTTTAAATTCTGGTTTTGGCATTGTTGCTGATGTTTTGTTGTTTATTATCTTATTGTTGTTTCTGATGTTGTTGTTAATGCTATTGCTGTTGCTAATCAGGATTTTTTTATATATTACTATAATTTTTAATGTTATTATTGTTGTTGTTTTTATGTTGCTATTGTTCCATTGCCTCGTTCCATTGCCTTCATATCCTGGTCTACATTTACAGGTAAAAGACCCTTTGGTGTTATTACACACACCATCAGGATCACAATTGTGTGTTCTGTTAGTACACTCATCGATATCTAAAACACAAAATCAAAAACTTTATTGATGCACGAGGGTAATATAGTTGTTTGCAATTCAGCGATTATTCATCGAAAACGCCTCCAAATATTTCTAGGAAAATATGATATTAAAATATATTTTAGAACGACTTGTTGTAATTTAGTTAACCAAAAGAATATTGCCTGTAAATATCGAGCATTGTAAGTTAAACGTTAAATCTTCAAGTTGACAAAATGCATTGCACGTTAGTCTCTGTAACTGCTACTCAGAAGAATAATTGTAGTTTATCAAATGTCCTTGGTTGCTCGAGTGAATTTTCAACAATAGCGATGCTAGTGCTGCTTGTTGTTTAGTTTTTACGTTGTTTTATTATTTAAAGTTGTTTATTTACCTTCACAACTGGTTCCATTGTTTTCAAATCCTGGTTTACATGCACCGCAGACAAAAGACCCTTGAATGTTGCTGCACACAACATTTGGGCCACAATTGTGAGTGTTGGTAGCACATTCATCAATATCTAAAACACAATCAAGCAATCAGACAAACAAACAATAAAACAAACAATCATTACAAAAATATTCGTACGTATATACAAACAAATTACTAGCAACATAAAATATGCAGTAAATGTACAGTATTTATGACTATTGTAATGTGATGAGAGTTCTTTTGTTTTTGTTGCTGGTATTATGGTGGTTTTTTTTTGTCCATTGGATAGTAATTTGTTTATTTGTATTTACATTTTTTGTATGTGTTTTAGTTGTTGGTTGGTTGGTTGGTTGGTTGGTTGGTTGGTTGGTTGGTTGGTTGGTTGGTTGGTTGGTTGGTTGGTTGGTTGGTTGGTTGGTTGGTGGGTGGGTGGGTGGGTGGGTGGGTGGGTGGGTGGGTGGGTGGGTGGGTGGGTGGGGGGTGGGTGGGTGGGTGGGTGTACATGTACCTTGTTCGCACTGTTCTCCTTTGAACCCTTGGAAACATTTGCAATGAAATTTTGAGTCTTCTAAAACGCATTCTCCTCCGTTTAAACAAATCTTTTTTTTAACTAACTCGCAAGGGGTCTAAAAGCAACAAAAGAATAGAATTAATATTTCATTTTTCTTCACATACACTTCTTTCAAAAAGCTAAACCAACACTCAAAGAATTCAAACATTGTCTGTTCATTTGTGAAATATTATCTTGGAAAGTAGTCCATCAGCTTAGGGGGTAGTATCGCTCACTCGGGGGGGGGGGGGGGGGACGAAACTATTTCCATGTTATTCTTTGACTATTCAGGTTCACAAAAAGAATAGAACGGTAGCTTTCACCTAGAGATTCGAATTTCAAACATACATACTTAGCTCTCGTAATGGCCGCCACTTTGGATTTTTCAAAGAGCCGTTAAAATTACCTGGCCGTGATAAACACTAATACATAATGTTTTAATTCACATACAAAATAGATTTAAACTGAAAGATCATCACGAATGGTTAAACATGCTCAACTAAATGAATGGATAAAATTAACACATATTTACATGTGCAAACAATTTGCCTGATGACGTCATTCATTTTTTATGTATTCTTATTCACATATTTGTGACAACGTTTTTGATATCTCAGTCTAGATTCAGGTGCAAAAGTCGATCCTCTTTTTTTTTCTCCTTTTCTGTCAAGTTAAGATGGATGTCGTTTCTTAAAGGCCTTCTTGCATCCAGGATGCATTGCGCGCCTCGATGATTTTCTCACATACGGAAAATAACAATTTTAGTGAAGAAAAGTAATATCTAATAATATCTGTTCCATCGGTTCATTATACAAGTTAATTTTGATAAATTATTTTTTAATAGTATAAGTTACTATCTAATTAAGCTTTCTGGGATAACATTTTAGTCGTTCCGGCCTTTTTATATACTTATTTTTGATCTAAATGTCGACCCGACGTCATTGAAGGCCCCGTTTTCCCTGGCGACCCAAGTCTAAGCATCACAAGCTCTGTGTTCGACCTACTCAGGAAGAGAAAAATCACACTTAGCTTCGAAAGAACCACCGATAGAGTATTTATGGTTATATCCCAACAATATATTTTCTCGCGCAGTCATTGGTCAAAAGGGATCACGTGGTACATTCTCGGCGGACGGGTATCAGTCGATAGTTGATATTTGTCCGCTTAATTTTGTTTTTGACAAAAAACAGCCATGGAAAATAACCAAAACCGTTTTATCAAGACCTCTGATAATGAGATTAAAAGACTAGTCCAAGAAGCGACACCTGGCAATACAAAAAAGTCGACTAAGTACGCTGTGAACGTATTTTTGTGAACGTATTTTATTTTTCACCTTGCACTTTAATGGCTTTCCTTCGCCAACCAAACAAGATAAAGTCGTTGGGATATAGAATAATTAAACCCCTTCTGGCTTACTGGAATATCGGCTAATAATGTCCTCGGATGAGAAATGTTCCTTGCTTCTCGGTCAAATGTTTATTTTTCGGACCATTTCTCATCCTCGGACATTATCCGCCGATATCCCAGCCGCCAGAAGGGGTATAATTACTAAATATCCTAATGCATCGTGTCAACGTTGAAACAAGGAATGAAGACTCAACTGCTGTTATAATCAGACATGTTTTTGTTATAGTGAAATGGATTTTTAAACAACACTCGGCAAAGCTACCAAAACAACAGTATATTCTTGAATGTATTGATGTTTATGTAAACTTTCTTTGAACCGTATGCATTCACGTCGTCATCCTGACCTTCCATAGTAATATCCATGGACGTTTACGTTTCGGATTCCATGCCTAATACCTTTTTTAGTACACGAAACCACAAACACTTCGAAGTCTTCGAACTTGACAGCCTGAATCAAACAACGTGAAAAACCCGTGAGTAGCACGTATTGTGGGATCGGTATTCTAACCAAATAGAATGCGACTTTAAACAATAGATATTTTCAAAACATAAACAAACGGCCGCAACGCACCTCGGGTGCAAGGGGACCATGTTTTTGACCTGCAAAAATATTCCAGGAAAAGCAATAATTTTATAAGACATTTTCTTGTGAAATGTAAACAAATAAACATACCAATCAACTTCCTGCATTTTCGGCATCACCCTCATCTGATTCATCATCATCATCATCATCATCGGTTGTCATGTTTTCACATTGCTTTCAAGCAACAGCACCTGTCTGCAGTGCACGCTCTTTTTGCAAGTATACGAGAGCAGTTCCAGGACCTCTTCTGGAGCTGGATTCGATGCACGCCAAACAAATTCAACTATATATTGGATGCACTGTTGACTTCCCAGCTGTGCTCATGAGGAGAGGGGATATGCGGAAGTGGATAGAAAGCTCTTCGCCAGATTGTTGCTTCATAACTAGCACGAGAGACATGAAGTCGTAAGGATGACAGACTTTCCCACCTTTCGCGCAGTGAATCTCATAGCGCAAGAGATCTACACTCTGTCACTTCTTTCCGTACAACTGACCCACAAGTGTTTTCGCTTCTTTGAAGGTCTCGTCTGACACATGAGATGAGAGCTTTCATAAAGTATTGCTTGTTAATATATTGACTGAGTTGCTTGTTAAGGCTACTGATAACAAGAGATAGGTCGATATTCTCGTCCTGTCACCTCTTCTTTTCTTCATGTAGCATTTTCCAAGGGTTTGGTTATGAGCAATAAGCAGTATAAAGACATCAGTGTCGTCAGAATGGATTACGCACACGCCTCCTGCGTGAGGTGCATGGAGAATCATACGAGTGACAAGGGAAGGGGACCGAGAGGTTAGGTGAAGACAGTTTATGTGTCAATTTGGCGAAACTGTGCAGGTACCGCCAACCGTGCAAATAATGCGCGATCCATCTGTAGTGGGATGATAAGGTCCTTGTTACGTACTTTTGTAACCTTCTTTAGGTCCATGAAATGACTTATTAAAGGCATCAACGTAATCTTTAGTTGGAGATGATGAACAACGAGTTGCTACAAAGTGAATTGCTGCCTGCTTTCTTCTTTCTCTTGCTTCCATCAAGTCTTTACACACTTGTGTTGTCGATGCGATACCAGTAGACAAGGTAGTGAGCTCAGTGTATTTTGTCCAAGGATTGGTAAATACTTCTTCTATTAGGTCCACAAGATTTTCTACTTAAAGCTTTAAAGTCTTCTTTGATTCGTGCTGGAGCTAACTCTTTGTGGGCATGAAAGATGCTCTCGGGGGAGTTTCCTGTACACACCACGTGTTGTATCGTTAAGGACCCAACTATTAGTCGCTGCAAAGTTGGCGCTGATAGTCCATGAGCTACAACCCCAAAATTTCGAATGTAGTACCATCTGGGCGGGCAAATGCTATCATATATCAAAGTAAAGCTTATTATGTGGAGATTCCAAAAATATGTGATAGCCATGTCAGAATGGCAGCTTGAGGTGTCACGTGACTTCAAAGTTGCAATATTATGTAAATTAACTAAGAATCATAATCCTTCTTTGTTGTGTATTTTTTATCGATTGTTTAATGTACATTGCATAGAAATTGGTTATGACAACTAAGGGTTGCCCCAAACCACGTGATTATGACGTAATTATCTATGCATTTAGTAAATAATAGAAGAAATGGTAAATAACTGTTTAATTGTTTACCATTATTGATTTTGAGTTGTTTCTGATGATTTATTATTATCAATTAGAGAACTTGAGAACTTCTAGAGAGGCAGTTCTCACTATGCACATATTGACGTCGACCTTAATATTCAATGAACACTGTATCTACAGAAGTGCTCAAAATACTTTTGTGTGATAATTATAACAGGACACAAGAACATGTTATTTTCTCGCAAGACGATGATACCAGACGTGTCAGGCTACTTTTGAGTAGTACTGTTACATTTTATATGAAAAACTACTGATTTTCGTTAACTTCGTCATAGTTAAAATGGTAGACGTCATCGTCAATCTCTTCATTTTAACGGTTTTCACAGTCCTTGAGACGGCATATGTTAGTACATTTCAGTCCACTTTGAAGGTATGAACAATTAGGTAGTGTACAAGAGCGGATACACTTACAAGACAAGAACTCAAACACTGCCTTTGGAGCTGGATCACCAGACATCCAGTCTACGACAAGAGACATAGGCCCATCTTCTATTTCTATACTCCAGCCTAATCCCGTTGGATTTGGGGCATCTGTACAGCTTTTTGGACTTTCCCTCCACACCTTGGTCTGATAGTTGGCGCGTTGGCAGTGCTTCCTCAAACAGTCTACATACGGTGGTCTCTGTGTCGACTCCACTACACCCTTATTCGCACAGAAAAGCATGTATCTCAGAGTGTTGACATCCTCTGTGCCTGGCTTTGAATTGTAAAGTAGGCATATAAACCTCTACAGCTTATCAAAGAGATCCTCCGACAGTTCCCATTCTGTCCCGAGCATTTACGGTAGAGTGCAAATACTAAAGTGTGCAACATAAATACCACTAAATACTGCTAAATTATGCAAATTCCTTAATCAACACTATTTAGTGGTAAATAGTACAAAGTATTGCACACTTTTAATGTTTCTACTCTACCAAATCAATTGTGCTATTGATACTATAAATAAAAGAGTCACGCTCAAATCATTGAAGCAGAACAATTAAATTTATGCACATATATTTAGCTAATTATTTTACAGCACAGCGCTGCTTTTAATTTCATTTTAATTTAAAAACTTTACCAATGTATTTTAACTATAGACATATTTAAGTATAGATATAGTATATATTTTAAACCTCAATTCTACGGAATTGCTTCGTTTCTTAATTTTTAAGTAATGTTACTCAAAACGAAATGAGAACTTGGCAATGCCTAACAAATAAAGTACTAAAATAAAAGTATCAAAAATTATATAAAATGTCTATATATACAACATATTTCTCTAAAGAAATAAAAAGGGTATAAATGCATTAAAATTTTGACAGTAATCCATTGAAATGTTTTTATTAGCATAATTAATCAGACGTTTGTGTGTCACGATGTCACGCACGTCACCGTGACACATGCTATTTTTAGCGTCCACAACGCTTTTTCGAGGAGCTCTAGAATGTCGAGGTTTTAGTAGCCCAGAAATGTTTTTACATTTTCTAAAAGCTAAAAAAGAATACTCTTTCACAGGAACATTTTTTTATTTTATAAAGTCATGTAGTAGTTGTTTTTTTGACTCCTCAATTTGTGCTATTTTCAGGCATTGTAAATCGACTAAATTTAGGTCAAATTCAAAATTCCATTAAATTTTCAATTCTAAATAAAAAACAATTATTTTACTGCTGAAATAACAAGTGTTTATCGATCTTTTAAAATAGCTATACAGTTACGAAATTCAATTTTGTTTACACTTCGCAAATTCATTTCTCGCGGAGTACGTGTGATGCCGGGAAATCGCCTTATCAAGCCTTCAAGCCTAAAATGTCGAATTTCTCCTAAAATAAAAATCTGTTGAAACTTTCACTACTATTTCTGTGATACGGACATCGAGGGCTATCTTTGAGCAAAGTATGAGAAATTCGGTTTCTGGGCATTTTGCACACCTATAGTCGATATTTTCAGAGGAACGCTCTTAAAATCCATCAACCACTTTAATGTACCATGGTCAGTTCAAACAAGAAATTGCCTACTATAAAGGAAGTGATCGAAGCATCCTACCCTCTTTTTAAAAACACTGCTAAGAGTTCCTTCCTTGTCACACAATAGTTCCTTTAACTTTCCTTGGACAGTGTAGTACTAAAATGAGCAACAACCTTTTCTTCTCCCTGTTGAACCTGAGACAATACTGCGCCATTACCGTGGCTACTTGAGTATGTGGCGAGAATGGATTGATCGTCGCTTGTAGGATACGCCAGTATCTCTGCAAAGCCTTTCATGAAGCGTTTATAATAGGAGCGTAACCCTAAGAAACTACGTAGATCGGCTACTCTGGAGGGCACTGGCCAGTCCAAAGAACACGGGTTTTCTTCGGATCCATTGACAATCCCTCGCCACTGGAATAGGTTACACTTCTTTGTGCTCAGCATCTCTCATTCGTTGTGGAGCTTTGTACTACCTCTCCTTCCCGTCAGCGAAAGTGCAATTGTCTACATGGATGATTATGTCATCTACATAGGCCAATAACACTTTCCACGTTAGACCTGAGAGGAATCATTCCATCAGTCTTTCGAAGGTTGCTGGGGCGTTGAAAAGACTGAACGACATTACGATGAACTGGAAGAGGCCTGTGCCATCTGTTCTAAATGCCGTCTTCTCTCGGTCCTTTTCTTCCATCAGAACCTTCCCATAGCCACTAGAGAGGTGAAGAGTAGAAAACCATTGTGATCTTGTCAAGGCGTTGTAGGTGGTGTCCGCTACAGGCAAGGGGTAAGAGTCCTTTACCATGACTTCGTCTAGTTTGCGGTAGTAGACGCAGAATCTCGTAGAACCATCCTTCTTTTTGACAAGTACCATTGGTAACGCCCAGGCACTTGACGCCGTTTTGATGATGCCATACTTATCCTTCTTTTGAATGTGCACTTCTGCTTCTGTTCTTTAATGCATTGGGAGTCGACGTGCCGCTTGCTTGATCGGTTGTTTGTTGCTAGTGTTAATTTGGTGTTTGTAGTATATGTAAATATGCAGAAATTCCACAAGTCCGTGCCGTTGCTCTTGGGTGAGATCGATACACTACTACCTAAACTGACTGGTGGCTTGTAAGATTGTCTTTCATGCGAGACTCGTCTGTCAAGAGCTTTCCCTCGGTGACAATTTCACCTACGGGTCCACACACTGCAGCTACGGTTGCGTTAAATTGTATGTGGAACGTCTGTGGTTGAAGAGTAGGAGTGGTATCGTTGTGCTTTTTTTGTTGGCCATTGACTTTGCCAAAAGGGTTTCATTGCACTTGAAAAGACGCTCTGTAGGCTCCAATGTCGCTACGTCACTTTCACCTCCGGGTTCCACAAGCCCTCCCTGGATAACTGCCTCGCTGCTCACTAAGGCACGCATCAGTTCCAGCCCGAGGGTCCCGTCTTGCTCAATGTCAGCTACCCATACTTTGTGAAGTTTCTCTTTTGCTTCGAGTTTAACTGAAAACGTTGCCATGCCAATAAAACTGGAAGCATTACCACCAGCAAGGGCCATATTTCCCTCTTAAGTCTGAAGCTCAGGCACCTCCCTTGGCTGGTCCAGAAAGGCTTAGTGTAGTAGAAAAGCTTTAAATATATTCCCAATATATATATATATATATATATATATATATATATATATATATATATATATATATATATATATATATATATATATATATATATATATATATATATATATATATATATATATATATATATATATATATATATATATATATATATATATATATATATATATACACCCATCCAAAAGAATTCTGCAAATTCGAAAATATCTGATATATATATGTCTTTTGTATTTCCATCAAACGATAATGACAGTTGCTATGGCACCGTCTCAAATACTTCACCATGGCTATCTCATTGCTTTGTTTCGAATCCTCGTGAGGTGCTGGAGTAAAACAAACAAATCCCATACACTCGGATCGAAAGGTTGATCAGATTATTCAAGCAAAACTCATTCATTGCATTACTACGTGCTTTTATAAATGGCAATGTTTATTTGAGGAAAGCAATAAACCAATTTTGTCTTGTTCACTCTTGCGATATGGTTTACAGTTTTCACTTATTTTAGCTGTTTTAATAAAACGGCAATAGAAAGTATTAATCACGTCAATAAATTCATAGAACTGTTTTCAAAGCCCGTCAAGCATTTAAGACCCTTTGCTGTTACAAACAAAAAAGTGTGGTACTGTGTAATAGTTTATGAAAAATTCCCAAAGTGACCGCTTAATAGACTATGGTCACCGCAGTAAACTTAGGTTCAGCATAAAAAACACCAAGTAAACTTAAACGTTCAGCCCTTTATCTGTTATCATGTAACCAATAATTACTATTCACCACCCTACCCCATTGTTCTCTCTCTGCACTAAATCACCGATTGCAGGGTACCCGCATCTGAAAGCAAAGACATCTAGTTATGTTGCAGTCCCCACTCAGCATTATTAGAAATATTGCAGTATGTTCTATTTAGTGTGTATAACAAATAATGTTCATTCTAGTAAAGATCAGACATAGAATTAATTTACTAGAAAGCGATTTTTGGCGAAAAAATTATTTGAGTACTAACGCCAGGATTCGAACCGAGATCTTCTGCTTTGCTGTATCCGCGCCTTAAGCCATTATACTACTGAGGCAACCGTTGGAAAACTTGCAACAAAAACAAGTCTTAATGTCATCAATTGAATGAAATTATTACTAATTAGAGTTTGGTAAGCCTATTGTTATTATATTCAAAGAGACAAGAAACCGCCGATTATTATGCAACAAAGAGAACAATAATGGGGCAGGCTACTGAATGGTAAATACATTTTCATTGGCTGATAACTAATTAAAGTTTGGTAAGCTTATTGTTATTATTTTCAAAAACACAAGAAACCGCCGATTACTGTGCAAGACATAGAATAATGGGGCAGGGTATTGAATAGTAATAATACTAGATAATCACTTCGGCACGCAGCATTCGTGGGTATATTGCAGGCAGCTGAGGGCGTAGCTGAGGGCGTAGCTGAGGGCGCAGCGAATGCTGCGTGCCGAAGTGATTATCTATTAAATACTGCAACTAGATCCATTAAAATAAACAAAAACTTTGGGACCGCTTAGTTTAGGGATCAAATACGAGTAATTTAGCGAGAAAAAATAATTGGGAGTTTTAATTAATTAATTGTTAATGTGGCTCGAATACGACGTAATGTCATGGGATATCTATTGCAATTCATACGTTGCATCTGAGACCAACAGCTTTCTATTTAAGAATGAATAAACGCGTTTGCTTTCCTCAAATAAACATTGCGATTAATAAAAGCACGAAGTAATGCAATGAATGAGTTTTGCTTGAATAATCTGATCAACCTTTCGATCCGAGTGTATGGGGTTTGACATTAAGAAAATTGATATGCGTACGAGAAGAAAAAAGAAAGATATATCTACCAAGTGGCTTCATTTTTAGTAAAATCAAGGCCGAGAAACTGAGATCTATTATACAATAAGTATCCAACACGTGATAGCAACTCATGATCTGCTGCTACATATTTATAAGGAGAACAAACAAAACATAACCTTGTAGAGAGAAAATTGTCATTCGCCATCATCGATCATCATCGATCTCATCACTCATTCCATACAAAACAAAAGACCGGTAAATTAAAACTATGAAGCTAAGAAGTGGTCTAATTCTCAAGGCAGAACCTAAGGTCGAAAAGCTGGAAACTAAGCAAGAAACAGAGGTTGTGAAAGAGCTAAAAATATTTTACAAATCTCTGTTTTATCACTGTTGTAAGGATATTGGAAACAAAGAGAGGATAGACGGTCTTGAAAGAAGCAAGGGTAGAAGGGTTACAGTCGATGAACTGCTTAATTGGGAAGCAAACGAATCCTTTTGGATAACGAGCTTCCAAAAGAGCTGGTTTCGCATGCAAAAGGAACTTCCCTTATCAACACTACTGGAAACATTCAACTTTTACATGAAATATGAACATGATCTCGAAGCAGAAAATCCTGAGTGCTTCAGTCTAAAATCTCTCATGAGAAACTATCTTTACGATCTTTACTACGAAAACAATAGCAGCAAAATGTTGCAACTGATGAACGAACAAAATCAAGAAGTGATAAAGTTGAAAAAACAAGTTTACCTTCAAATGTTAGCAAGTGACTTGGCTTCTCAAACCATCAATCCTCTGTTCAACAATCGTCCCAATATGTTATCCTGGACGGCATTTTTTCCAGAGTTCAAAATTGAGGTGCTGCTACATTCCCGAAGTCGGACAAACTATCATCAAATTGCCTTTGATCATGTGCAATTTTGGTATGGGTTCAATTCCTAAACACCAGTTCAAAATTGTCGAGACTGGTGAAAGGTTCAGTAGTCCAGTTGCAAATGCACGAAAAGCGTTCTTGTTGCATAGGAAACTTGAAACTCCTAGCACTTGAAGATTAGAATAATTATTTTTTAGCAGGAGTTTAGTATCAGATGCGAAAACAAAACTGAAAAACTAATATGCCTTATAATGCCATGAACTAAATTGCTTGGAAAACGTGCCCTAAACAATAACAGGACTTTGCAGTATAACAAAGGGATTACCTTTTTGTTTGCTTAAAACAAAGAGATAACTTATATATAATTGTACATCTCAACTTGTGACTATGTTCTAATGACTTTTTTTGTAAAATAAACTCATTTAAAAACATAAAAACTTGTGCCCTTTTTACACTGAAAAATATGGTTTTGTACCTGCTGTTTTGACCAATAAATCTGTTTAAAATATACTCTTGGCTGATTTTCTGAGTTGGAATCACACTTTTTTTTTTTTACAACATTTGTGTTTTTCTGTACTTTTTATACTTTTGCAAATGTAATACTAATTTCGTACTTTTTTAGGAAAAAAATGTTGTTTTGTACTTTTAAACGGTTTAGACTAATAAATCTGTTTAAACCTAATCTTGGCTGATTTTCTGAGTTTATAGGCTTTTTAGGAATCATTATTCTGAACTGAACATGTTTTAGATTATTTTGTTTTGCACAACCTTCCCCGTAAACAATAACTGGATTTTGTAGTATCAAAAAGGGATTATTGTTTGCTCTCTTCATTAACATTTCTCGTTTGGTAACTTGTGGTTTTATTGTAATGATGTTTGCACATGAAAAACTAATTTGTACTTTTTGTAGAAAAAAAATGTTGTTTTGTACTTTGACACTGTTTTCACCAATAAATCTATTCAAACCTACTCTTGGCTGATTTTCTGGGTTTTTAGGTTTTTGTTTTTTTTAGGAATCAAAAAACTAGACTGTAAAACTGAAACCTCATTAGTATGCATTTCTTTAATTTATGCAGTTGTGACTCAAAATACCACCCCTACCGCTGACCGCATGAGGGTACGTGGGCTCAAGAAAATGATTCGTGGCATAATCCTACACAGTAATTTAATAAAGTACTACCATAACAATCTGTATAAGAGCTTAAAATTGAAGAAAATAGCTTACTTATACCCAGTCACGTGACAGTTATATGTGTATATATGTATTTCTTTGGTGGACAACGTTATTGCAACCAGCTATATATATATATGTATATGTTATTTACCGGCTGGGAGGTCCGTATAGTGAAAAACTGCCCGAGGTCTTGGATGTACGGACCGAGGTCCGCCGAGCCGGTAAATAAATTTATTTTCTCAATTACTCTCTCTCTCTTTTCTTTCCATACATGATCAGTCAATAGAACACAGGAAGGTACACTTTAATGTAAACTTTTAATGCAAAATGTTCAAATCTACGCAAATATTCTGCGTTTACATTTTATTTCGTAGTGAAAGGACAAAACCGTCTGCATGAAGTGTTTATACATTGAAATGGCTTTCTAACAATAGCCGACATGACAAGCTGTCAAACTGCCTCGCTTTAGAGTCAAATGAGACAAACAATGCAAACGCGCTTTGTAGTCAGTTGTAAACCTGCATCGATCATTCAATCAATGTGTCTTTTGTAAGCGATTTTCTACAAAATACAACCAAAAGTAGCTCAAAAAAGCTTACAAAGTTTATTTAGAGTCTGAATCGTCACTTATAATGATTCGACGTCGTTTCTTGGTGGGTTGTTCGTCATCATTTCTTGGCACGTTGATATGGAAGAAATATCCTTCAATCGATCCGATTGAAGCGCCAGAAAACAAACCCGATGTTGAAATATCTTGATTAGCTGGTGAAATTTTGTGGATTTTCATTTCTTGGTTTCTAACCTGGTGGCTTACTTGACGACCGACACTGGTAGCACTGGCAGTACTGCGGCTTAGGACTTTCGACATTTTCCTCTGGTGGTTTATTGATGCTGAGTTGTATGAATCCAAACTCTTCAGATTTTTATGGCCGCTGAGCTGTGCAACGTACAGGTACTGGAACTTCAGCCTACATAAGTTGAAAGATAGCGGTCTTTCGTACAGCATGGTTTGTTATTCCTTGCAAACCAGCCTTCTTTGATGCAGTGGGTAGCAATTTGCCAATCTCATTTTTGCCGAGTGGCGACTTCTTATACCAAACGTGATCAGTTGGATTTCTGTTATGCTTTATTGAAAGGAAAAATGGTGATTCTGGATTATTCATATCCACTGGACGATGGCTTTTGAATTGCTTGTAGTAGTAAACGGAGCATCGCCCGTTGTTCGTAGCTTGTGCTATCGGACAGAAAGCACGTCCTGGGCCTTCGCATTTTCTCGACTTTGAGCCTCTCTCTGCTAATCAAATCAGGATTTCATTGCCGGTTTCTGAATCAATTTCAAGCTAGACGTCTCCCCACTTCATCTTTCTACTTTCGTCTCGTGCTCTAAACGCATATTGAAGGCCAAGGGTCCACCAAACTGTCCGTTGAAGGACTTCAGGATTTTGATCACCAAACTAGCCCATTGTATATAGCAAATCCTCTTCGCCGTCCGTATGTTTTCTTGTCGCTTGAGGACGATTCCTTTTACCAAACTCGCGTACTAGCTGTCTTTTCTTGGAAGAAAGGACTTCTCTTGCTTTGGAAAACTCTTGGTCTTTCATAATATTGATGTTGGAATCATGGTCGTTCAGGTAACGTTGTAAACTTCGATGAAAGGATGTCAAGCTCGAGGGCTCGTAAGGCTGGCCATCTTTCTTTTACATTTCAATGAAGAAACGGCACGTGAGGACGTTCAATTCATCACAAGGTATGTTTTCAATTACTCTTTCTTCTCCAACGGAAAGTAGAAAACGATTCCAAATGTTTATGTCGTACATTGTTTTCTTTTTCGTGTTGTCAGGCCTTTGTTTTTCAACAAAATCTTAAGAGCAAGAGTCAGGAAATATCGCCCAGACCTTAGAAATCTTGAAAATTATCAAATCGCTCAAACTTTCTCAGTTTGTAGGCTTACATAACCTATAACTAATGGTGTATTTTTTAGCTCGTTTGGATTTTTATTTTTGAAGAAATATTTTTTTTCTGTTCGGGCCATTTGAGGCGATTTTCCTAGGTCGTCAACGTACTCCAAAACGAGCGGGTTTACAAAGAGATCATTAAAATTACGACAACTAAAACAACATTTCCTTAAAGTATACACAAACAAGGACAATCTGAAATGAGTTTTATTTAAATACTTTACAATGTGAATATTTTCACGATTTTTCGATATTATCGATTTTTCTCTTATTTATCATATTCAAAATTTACCTAACTTTAACGTCAAAAATCTCACACTGGCACATGATTCTGTGGTCTAAAATTATATCTCAGTGAAAGAGCATTCTTTCTACTTGCTAAATGTGAAATAATATTTTTGGGCTATTAAAATGGTGAAATTTTAGAAGGTCTCAAACACTTGGCATTTTGGTTAAAATATTGCGTGACATTCGAAGGGTCAAGTAATGTAAACACCTATTATGACTAAATAAAATACGCAAAACTTACCTAGAACACTTTTATATCATCATTCTCATAGTCTAGACCATCCATACTGACCTACAGGCTACAAATAACTTGAACTCAGCGACATTTGGCTTTTTTAGAGTGGGATATTTGAAGTGACAAATCTCGAACTGGATTCCCTCGATAACTGGTCAAACGTTGTACTTCGAGAATGCTGTACATTTCAAACCAAATGGCGACATTATAATGTTATATCAATCCAAATGTAGTACGAGTACCTCGCTTTAGAGCTTTGAGTAAGAAAAAAAGCTTTTAAACTGGTAGAGTCGGCTATGTTTATCACTCGGCTGTCATGATTGTCATACTGTTTGTTATGCGCGTGACACACAGGGTGATTATTTCATGTTTACTGTCGATGGTAGCAGGAGATCAATAAATAATTTGGATTTGTTGGATTTATCATTGAAAGGAGGCTGTCAATTACATGTAAATTGTGGATGATCAAAGTGCATAATGGAAAGCATTTTAAAATAACAGTTTAGAAACTATCTGCATGAACAAGTGCAAGTATCACACATATCACACATAGGGGGTACATTGGAGTTTGCGGTATATATTGGCCATTTTTTAATGCGATATTGCGGTAAAAGGAATACATTTTTACGGTTATGCGGGATACTTCCACATGGATGTCGACAGCGTTACAGTACGAGAGAAACTACCATACACAACGTACCTAAGCGATCTAGTCAAGTTTTGCACTTGTTCATGCAGATAGTTTCTAAACTGTTATTTTAAAATGCTTTCCATTATGCACTTTGATCATCCACAATTTACATGTAATTGACAGCCTCCTTTCAATAAATACAACAAATCCAAATTATTTATTGATCTCCTGCTACCATCGACAGTAAACATAAAATAATCACGGTACGTGCATCATGGTAATTAAAGATTGAATGAATTAGTTTTTATAGTTGTATTATTATTTGATTTTTGTGCGCAAGCTGTAAATATGTATATAATGCGATTTGTTCAGTTTGTTACACTTACAGTTATGATTCGTAAATTGCATTCGTCGCACAAATAATTGACACAAAAAATGATCTAGGTGTTTTTGGTCTTGATCTACCGTTATTTCAATTATAAAAATGCCGACTTGTATTTTTTTTTTAGACTGTCATATGATCAGTTTATAACTGCGTGTGTGGTCACCCTGTGTGTCACGCGTCACAACAAACAGTATGACAATCATGACAGCCGAGTGATAAACATAGCCGACTCTACCAGTTTAAAAGCTTTTTTTCTTACTCAAAACTCTAAAGCGAGGTACTCGTACTACATTTGGATTGATATAACATTATAATGATTGAATTAGTCGCCATTTGGTTTGAAATGTACAGCATTCTCGAAGTACAACGTTTGACCAGTTATCGAGGGAATCCAGTTCGAGATTTGTCACTTCAAATATCCCACTCTAAAAAAGCCAAATGTCGCTGAGTTCAAGTTATTTGTAGCCTGTAGGTCAGTATAGATGGTCTAGACTATGATAATGATGATATAAAAGTGTTCTAGGTAAGTTTTGCGTATTTTATTTAGTCATAATAGGTGTTTACATTACTTGACCCTTCGAATGTCACGCAATATTTTAACCAAAATGCCATATGTTTGAGACCTTCTAAAATTTCACCATTTTAATAGCCCAAAAATATTATTTCACATTTAGCAAGTAGAAAGAATGCTCTTTCACTGAGATATAATTTTAGACCACAGAATCATGTGCCAGTGTGAGATTTTTGACGTTAAAGTTAGGTAAATTTTGAATATGATAAATAAGAGAAAAATCGATAATATCGAAAAATCGTGAAAATATTCACATTGTAAAGTATTTAAATAAAACTCATTTCAGATTGTCCTTGTTTGTGTATACTTTAAGGAAATGTTGTTTTAGTTGTCGTAATTTTAATGATCTCTTTGTAAACCCGCTCGTTTTGGAGTACGTTGACGACCTAGGAAAATCGCCTCAAATGGCCCGAACAGAAAAAAAAATATTTCTTCAAAAATAAAAATCCAAACGAGCTAAAAAATACACCATTAGTTATAGGTTATGTAAGCCTACAAACTGAGAAAGTTTGAGCGATTTGATAATTTTCAAGATTTCCAAGGTCTGGGCGATATTTCCTGACTCTTGCTCTTAAACTGTTTCCACGTTGAATTGCTGCTCTTAGTCATGATTATCGACAGGATAATCAAAGGAAATGTTCATCACTTGAATCATTTTCGTCTGGATAGTAAACATTACTTTCATCTTCGTCTGTATCCATTTTGTTGATTGATAATTTCAATAAAAAAAGCGAGAAAGTGTGTTTTTGTTTTGTAATTATCTCAAATTTCGCTGGGATGAAATGTTACCAACAGGATACCGTGGACCGGGCAGATCGTGAAAATCTGGCCCGCTCGCAAGCCAATCACAGCGCGCGAATCACAGGACACCGGACCGAAAAAAAAATAAAACTATTATCGAATATGTTGAATGAAGTACAAAAATATGTATTTCCTTTTCAAAGGAAATATTAGCGGAGCTCAAGCGGAGCACCATACTTTAGAAAAAATGGTAACCCATCGAGTTGATTTTTCGTCGAGAGACACATAGGATCGCGGGCGCGCACGTCCGTACAACGTCCGTGCCCATCACGATACTGATTGGCTGTTACATTTCGTCGGGAAAGTGATGCGCGCGCACGGAATAGCAGCGCCTGAAAGCAGGTTTGTCAAACAAACAACAAAATACAATATTTAAAATATCAACTGAGAAAGATGAACATCGAAGAAAATAAAGATAGTTTTGGCCGAAGAAGAAAATAAACTCAGGCCGGATACAAAAATGAAGAAATTTAACAGTAGAAATAAAAGAAAACGACTGAAAGGCCAAGAAAACGTGTCTGCAGATAAAACTTCTTGGAAGAATAAAGACTACCAAAGAAGAAAATAAACTTCAAGGAGACAAAAACGAAGAAATTTATCTCAAGAAAAGTAAAAGACGGAAAGGCCAAGAACAATTGTCTGTAGATAAAACTTCGTAGAAGAATAAAGACTACAGCAACGTAAAAGTATTGAAAATGAAGCGACTTTATTCGTACTATATGAAAACTATCTTCAAAATGCTTCCTTCAGTACAGTTTATTTATGGATTTTCAAGCTTGGCAGTTTAACTATCATCCATGCTTAATTCATCAAAACTGATTCAAGTACATACATGTATTCGTCAAAATATTATTGATGTCATCCAGAAGAAGAAAACCTCAGGAAAATAATCACCGATAAAGTAAGTTCAATGAATTATTTTTTCAAATCAGTTTTTTTAGAGAAACATTGTTTGATAACGAGCGTGAAAAAAAAAACACCTAAAAACTTACTAAAAAATAAACCTTCAAATCGATCATATCCTTTGTTGGTTGTTACTTAAGGTCTTTTGTTTCCACTTCAAAAGAACTTTCAGGTCGTTTGTGTTTTGTTTGAATTTTGAAGATTTGCCATGACTACTTTTTTTAATATTAAATCTAATGCGATAAAAAGGTTTTTTTTATAAAGAAATGTTCTAGAATTCCGTTTTTTCCTTTTAATACATAGTTATCATCCTATTTAGTACTTATTCAAGTAACGTTTTTGTCAATATGAAGCTCAAAATCTTGATTTTTCTCAGCGTTTTGTCTTGTCTTTGAAGCGAATTTGCCAGGTGAAGGTGCCTTGGCATTCGCAAACACGCATGAATGTACGCGTCGTGACACAAAGTCATGCTGTCACGAATTTTTGTGCGATTTGAACTCAAAAAGTAAAATCTAAAAATTCATATCTTTCAAAAACGCGTGAATAATACCCCTAATTTTGTTTCTCTAGAAAAGTTATAGTGATATCGAAGTTTTTTAATTGGTTCATATTTTAAAAACAAAAATGGTTTGGGTTAGATTTTTAGTCAATAATTCATCATGCACATAAAATACCTTTTTCATAATTTGAGCATAACATTATTGAAAAATATAGTACTTTGTATGCGTGATAAATAAGGTTTATGAATTTTTATCGAAAATATATATATCGCAGATTATTATTTGCTCAGAAAGTAAATAATTCCGTTCCACCTTTATCTATGATTTTGTAGTTGTCTTTTGCGGTTACGTAACTAAAATAATTACAGTTCAGATTGGGCATGGCCCATGCACAAAAACTATTTACATGTACATATTGATGTTGTAGGAACAATTTAAACTGGAGGTCCGCTATTGGGTATTACCTAATTTGTATATTATATAGTAACGCTGAACGGCGTTATCGCTTTGTCATGTTTAGTTTGTCACGCAAAAATATCTTTCTTACGAATATTTTGCGAAGAAAAATAAGCAAAGCCAGTTTACTTTTTGTTAAACAATAGACAAGACATTGACTAATCACTTCATGCTTTTTTGAGAAATGTCCATTTTCTTCAAATATTTTGTCCCATGATACCTTAAAGCTCAAAACTTAAGTATATTTAACAATTAGACCTCTCGCCCTCATGGTGTAATTGTTTTAGTATAAACCAACTAGTAGGTCAAACTTTGCCATATTTTGAAATAAAAATAACATTTCAATCGTTTTATTTTGAAAAAATGACAGATAATCGAAAGTGAAAATACCGAGCGCGCGCTCAATGACGTGTGACGGCAAGTCAAAATGTATTTAAAGCACATCGAAATTCTCCACAGTTTTAGTCATTTTCTTCCTCAAGACTTTTGTTTTAACGGCTGAAAATAGCATAATTTTACTGCTTAAACTACTATACATATTTGAACAACGGAGGAATAAAGAAAAGTTCAAGAAAAGTTTTTTAATGGCTTTCTTAATCAAACTGAGGAATCGTGTGATGGCGTCAGTAGCGCGCGCTGTTCAAGTCAAAATTCATTTACAAAACATCAACATTATGTGCTTTTTTGTCATTTTCTTGCTCGTATTTGTAATTTACGATTTAAGGAAAAGCATTACATTTAGTACTAAGCTGTTACAAGAAATAGAAGAATCAAGAACCTTTTTGAAAGTTTACAAAACCGGCACTTTTCGCTACTAGTGAAAAGTATCACTCAATAGACCATTAGTAGAGTAGCCAATCAGAATGAAGGATTCGTGATAGACCACTAGTAGGTTTATACTAAATATAAGTATATTATTAAGTTACAACGGTACACATTGATGTGTATATATATTTATTACATAGCTTAAATATTTCTCAAATTCTGATTGGTTGGCGCGCGATCCATCCAATTTTCGTATTTTTTTCAGACCGCGAAAAAATTTGCAATAAAAACAAACATCTGCTCCAAATTGTTGCTAGGTAACCTAAGCATACAACAAACATTCGACACGCCAAACTACACGAAGTATTTGAAACAAGTCCCAATATCAAAGTAATACAATATCAAAATAAGTTATGCTGCCGTACACGTTGAATTGTTCCAACTTTTAAAATGATAAATTAGTTGTCCATAACAAATATCAAATTAGACATGTCAGAGAAATAAATAAACGATCCTTTGCTGTTGAAACGTCCCAGCTCAAAAAACGACACTTGATAACAAAAAGTTTTAGTTATCTCTTACCTTAATGCGGAAGTGTTTATAAGCCTTGTTCTTTGTCAATGTGTTATTTTTGTTGAACTCATCAGATGGCAGCACTTCACATACAAAGAGGCCATTTTTCTCCGGGTTGTTCTTGAGATTACCCGATTTACACCAACTAGCATTAAAACAACTAGTCAAACATCCCTTCATGTCTTTGACCAGAGTTGATTGCATTCTGGCTGAGTTTGGTAGTTTTAGTAAATGATTAAATCGAAAATCAAAAAATAGTGGAACAGTTCTTATTTCACCTGTGCTGATGTGAACTGCAAACATCAGAATAAAAAGTAGCACCACAACTGTTACAGAGACAGTCATCACTGCATCGAGTTGCGAACGAATAAAAGTCTACTCAAAGTAGAAATCATTTTAGTTCCAACGAAATTATTCACTTAAGGATAACTGCAATCTGATTGGCAGGTTGTTTGGGGAACCTGCTATTGCGCATCCTGCTTGCGCACTTTCAATTTAGAAAATGTCAGAAGTGGCAAAAAATAGGAAACCAATAGACTCTTTTAGATCTGTATGTAAATGACACATTTCAGACCACATGACATTCCCTGAGAGTTGTTCTTTTATGTCAGGTATTAAAATATTTATGCATAACAAATGATAAACTCCAAAGTGAATAAACACGTGGTTTGAAATGGGAAAATAAACATTGAAGCTGAATGGGTCTATTAGATATACCCTTTTTTACTGTGTTTTTAACTTGAAAGTGTGTAGCCTGACCGAATTAGGATAATGTTCACATTGTGTTTTTTTTTTTCGAGGAGTACTAAAAACTTACAAGCATATTTGTTATTCTGTTAGACCATCGCTGAGATCTTTTTGAGTAATTTAGCATTGGGTTGGTCTATGAACTTAAATTTAAACACAATGTTCACAAATGGATTGTTTTTTTCTCACACTGGAAAAAATATAAAATTTCGTGCCAAATCTGTACGTCAAATGCAACGTCATCATTTGGGTCCCAAGTTAAACACCAATAATTTTGAATATGGATCTCATGAGACTATCTTTGATAACGAATTTCGTCACATTCAGATCAGAGCATTCTATAAAATTATATCATGCCCACAGTATTGCTAATACACTGCTAGCGAAATTCGTTCGCTTGATTGCTTTTTGTGAACAAAACTTTGAATTAACGTCAAAAGCGAGCAAAATAAGCTGCATGACAATTATTAAAAACTAACAGATGCATATATGTAATTAGATTTCTAAGAAAATAACAGGTGAGAGGTTTAAATTGATAGACTTTTTAACGTTTATTGCTTCTCCGTTTCAAATTTGTCATTTGTAAAAAAAAAGCGGTTTAGACAAATACATAAGAATAACTTCAAATACACTTAAAAAAATATTGAAATTCGAAACGTTCTAGAAAGCACAGATAGAAAAAAACTATTTAAGAAACGTAATATATTTTAAGACCATTACATTCTACATCTTACATCCCTCAATTCAAGGAAACTAAATAAAAACCAAGAAACCCACTAGCCACCATTCGACAAAAATAAATTTAAGATTTAGCCATAATGGTGGGGGTTTTTTTTTTTTCAATTTTATAAATTTGTAATTTCACGGCGGGCACAAACGACCTAAAAAGCGCTAATGATGAAATTTCTATTTTGCATCAAATATCACTCCCCTTCTGCTAAGGACTATAAAAAACTGAAAACCGTTTTTAATTTGGGTAATGGAAACTTGAGCTATGGCGATATTAACCTCCTAAATCTTTCCTTCGAAAATGACGTCATCAAAATCATAAAATCCCTCATATCTCCAGTTCCAGTTACGAAAAATTGATGAAAATTTCGATAACGTGTTTTACATCTCACGGGTTTATAAAATACATCCTTAAATCGTATCTAGGAGTAAAATTAATTTTTTTTGACTACTGTAACATTTTATTATGACGTCACAATGACATGAAAACATTCCAAAAATTTATCAAAACTTTTCGCTACCTTAATATTACAACCACTGAAAATTTCAGAACACAAAGACGATAATTTATTAAAATATTCGTAAATAATGGAAAATTGCGACATTTCAGAGTGCCGTTTAAAAGTCTTAAGCTAAGTTTTAAACGACGCAATAAAAAATATAGTTCTAATCTATAGAGTTCCAAAGTTCAGGCGCTGAGACAGAAAAGGATCGATGACCGTAAAAATCCGTCGGTACGATATTATTTTTAAAACTTAAAAAACTTCGCTGTTTGAAAATTATTATTGACCGAGCGTCAATTTACCAAATTACAAAACACATAATGGAAATGTCGCTAAAAAAATGGTCATGATTGATTTAGTAGAATGCAAAAAGTAAAAAAAAAATATTAGTAAGTACTAGGAATATAGTAAAAAACATTTTGCTAAACCATTTATTGTATCTTGTTTAATGTAGCTTTATTTTGTAATATTTGGTTTTTGCATTTCACGGATATATATTGTTTGCAATCTAGTAGCCAACCACAAATATATAACTTTAAAAGTTAAAGAAAACATTTGTTATTCCGTAATATGTGAAACCATAGTTAATAGCGGAGTAGACGCCCTACACACTTCAATGACCGGTTTATTGTTTCCGTTTTGATGATGGAAAGTAAACTATGATAACTATGGCGAAATTAGAAGCCAAATGATTGACTTTTGAAACGCTTGAGGGCATAAAAAGATTAATATTAAAACTTACCATCTCCTGCTGAGCAGTACTTTTGTTATCGTAATTATTATTTCAAAACATAGTTAATTTGGGTAAAAATGGATATCGTTTTTCCGAGGATTTAAAATTAATTGTAGGAATTGCTCATTTTAGTTGTTAATTTGTTAATTTTTAAATAAAGTTCATTTTTCAACTAGAATTAAGATAAAAGTAAGCAAACTGCAAATTCAGTTTTACGACCCGCAATTTGTTAGCTTGCGAGCACTATTTTGGGCAAACATTTGTCCGATCGATGATACCATGATAAGGTGTCAATGTCACTAAGTCATATCCACCATGGACGGATCGGGAAAGGAATTAAAATCCTTATACTCTTTAAATCACTTGTTCAAGGCTAAAAGATAACAACAGTTTTCAGGCAATACAAATAGAACAATCTAACGAATATTTCTTTCCCGTACGAATAGTCAAAAATATATTTATGTCTTATGTTATTTCTTTGTATGGCAATTTCAACTTGCACGTTTAATGGATTCCATTTAACTCTAGATAGTGTAAATACCAGCTCTAAAGCTTTTGTTTGATAATTGATGCAATTAATAAGGTAAGACTGTTTCAGACAGCAAGTAACTTCAAGACGTTCCTTGTATTTCAAAAAAAGCATCTCACTTTTCTTTCACGTCATTCTAACTGGCGCCAAGCTATCTATACATTTAGTGTCTTGGCTAGTCAATACCTTTTACTTTTCTTGGTTAGCACCAGAATCAAAAATATGTTTGAAAAAAACATGTTGTTTAGCACGTCTGTTTAACGTTGTCCTGGAAACGCTGATAAATTTATGATATAGATATATTGTTCAGGACTGTAATATAAGTCTAACATCGGAAATAAAATGAAGTTCCATTGGACAAACGCAATGTTTTATACAACCATGGAATTGGAAACGTACTATTCGGGGACTAATTTAAAAAAGGATGAGGTGGTTTGGCTTTCAATTGTTTACCGTTGTTATGGAAATGCTAATAAATTTATAATATAGATTGTTCCGAACTTTAATCTAAGTCTAGCATCGGAAATAAAATGCATTTTCATTGGACAAACGCAAGGTTTTATGCAAGCATGAAAGTTGAAAGCGTTACTTTTCGAGGACTAATTTAAAAAAAGATTAGGTGGTTTGGATTTCAAATGTTCCTATTAACTGTGCTAAAAGATATACATTTAAGTTAATTTAGATGTTTTTCTCGGGTAACTCAACATTCAAAATATATCCAGAGAAAAGTTGTTTTTCGCACGTTTGTTTTCCGATGTTATGGAAACGCTGAAAACTTTACAATATAGATTGCTTAAAACTTCCATCTAAGCCTAGCATGGGAAATGAAATTAAGTTTCGTCAACTGTACTTGGGCGGTTTAATTATGGGAAGTGTGTTAATTGATATGACCATTAAGGAGCTTTTTTTGCTAATTTGTTCCACGGTGATTAAATTTAATAATTAATTGATTATGATCTACGCTAAGCATTATTAAATATACGATACCATGTAGATTGGTTATACAATACACATATATTATGCAAAAAATGTTGTGGTAATCGAAGCGACAGGTCGCACTCTAAATCCTAAAAAAAGAATGTTCTTTGAAATGTATGCAATAAATCAACATTATATTTGCTGGCTTTAAAGTGTGAAGGGTGGTTTCGGATGCTTAAACTATGTTTGTAATAGGTATATTTATATTAAAGTAAACTCGACCCAATCAACATATAATAACGCTGATAAATTTATCATATAGATTGTTCAAAACTTTCATCTAAGACATCTAAGCCTAGCATAGGAAAAACAATTGAGTATCATCGTACAAAAGCAATATTTGATATAAGCATGAAAGTGGAGAAGGCACTGCCCGGGTATTAATTCAAATAAGGAATATTAGGTGATTTTACTTCCAAACATTCATATCATATCTTCTGTGCTAACATGTATACAGTTTAGTGCATTTCAAAATATATTCAGGAAAAAATATTGTTTTTGCACGTTTGTTTTCCGTTGCTATGAAAACGCTGATTACTATATGATATAAATTGCTACAAACGTTAATCTAAGCCTAGCATCACAGGGACCCCCAATCAATCTTTAACTGTAAACAGATGAAATAAAAACGTGTGTTTTAGTGAATTTTTTGCCGCTCGTATCATAAGATGATGAGCCGAAGGGCTCTGGTTCAATCCAAAATCGGAAACAGGATTCTCTGTTTCCTAAAACTACTTCAAACTACGAATAATTTGAAACAAATCCAAAAAGAGTATGTTCCGATAGTTAAAGAACATTTTAAACTAGGATTTGTTGAATAAAAGTGCGTTTTAGAGTGATTTTGAACGGTTTGAATTTTCACCCGACTTGGTCGAACACTTTCACAAAAAAATAATATCTCTAAAACTACTAAACCGATAAATAAGTTTTTCTTGACAAATCATTTCAAATAAATTATCTTTCGAAAGCTGTTTGAGTTGTGTACATTTGTTTTCTTTACGCTGCAGAGAAATAATTTTTGAAAGTTCATCAAGTTGCATGTCGAAAATTTCTCCGTGATCATCCGTGGACATTATCTGTGCACTTTCGAGCGGTGTCAGGGTAGGGGTAAGTAACGATTTTTGGGGTTTTCTACCTTCCGGTGTTTTTTATCCAATCACAAATCGGTTGACTTTTATGAAATTCAACTTCCGATACTTATTTTTTTTTTTTTTTTTTTTTAATCAGCCAATCAGGAAAACTTCCGGTTTTGGATTGAACCGGAATCCTTCGGGCGAAACCTTCCGCTGGACGGTTAACCGTGGGCTCTGGGAACGAGAATGCACTTACGCGATTTTGTTCGCGATTCCTTAAACAACTATTAATTGGATAGGGGTCCCTGTGCTAGCATGGGAAATAAAATAAATGTTCGTCGAACATAAATAAGATTCTATATAGGTAGTTTAATTAAGGAAGCGATCTAAATCGTAGAAGTAATTACCAACACGATACCATTGGTTATACAGTATAATATTCTAGACTATGTATTGATATTAACGAGGTATGGGACATCCACTCTGGTCTGGGACCAGGCCAAGGTTTCCCAGATCAGGTAGGATATGTCAGTAGAATTGATCCCTCTTGCTCGCGGTTTGGTAGTAATCTCTCACTCTTCCCGTCAATTTTTATTGTGTGGCACCGAGGGATTTAATATGCTTCACTTTATATATACCTCATTTACATAATCATAATTACCTAGGCCATATATTACCATATTCAAATGACTTTAAAGAGTATATCATTCTGCCCTATGTATTGATATTAACGAGGTATGGGATATTCACTCTGGTATTCCCCCAGTCTCTTACCAACACCAGAATATGTTGGTATACTTGAACTCAATTGTAATTCCATCCAGTCCACATACATATCTTCATTATTCACAACCCCTTTCCCAAACCGTGTCCACCCACAACCACACATAACCCTTTCCCAGCTATTAAAGAACAAAACGAATCCCTTTAGAGGACCAGACTCTTGAAACACGGATTACTTGCACTGCAAAAACGGCTAAGTAGATAAAACTCAGTATATTGAGTTAAGCATGCATTCAGGATGACACTTCAAAGTAAGTTAGCCCAACTCTACAGTGAGTAAATGTAAGGTTAAACCTAATATATTGAGTACATTGTACTCAATGGCACATCTAGCTACATTTATGTTTATTCTTAATAATGAGTCGGGTTTATTCATTATAAAGTGACATCATGAATGATGATTAACTCAATATACTGAGTAGTATATACTCAGCAGTTTTTGCAGTGCCCCCCCCCCCCCCCCCCCCCCTCCTGAGAACCCTGAGAACATAAGGCATAACGCGTTTTCTTGCAATGTACAGGGTGAATTTGCAATGATTGATTCTGTGAAGTGTTATAAACACGAGAAAATATTTCTGTTAACTCAGATTTTTCCGCAGTCGTTGATATATTGCTTATGACTGCTACTATTCTTTTATTGAGTTTTGTCGTTTCCTACACGATAATTTCATAGTTATCACTAGAAACATTGCATTCTTACATTTCAATTTGGGATACTACTATAATACTTTTTCGAGTTTAATATTATATTTATTGACAAAACAATGGATTCCAGATGACATTGGTACTTTTTACAATAAACTTACAAACTATTTTCCGTATTTTTCTGCTTTTGTGCAAAAGACAGTATTTCCTGGGAACTCTACTTGATGGTCGATCACTTAAAACAACACGAGGGATGTGTCGAACACTTCATCATAGCAGTTATTAAAATGCACAATGAGCTCCAATTCGTGGTTTTCACCAATCACGTGACCATATTGAAAGTCCTTAAATTGTCGCTGAAACTGTAAACAATCACTGAATTCATGAGGCAAATACTTTATTTAGCAGTGTTAACAGATATGAGGTCAGAAGAATGAATATTGGCAGAGTTATAGCCAAGCTATTACTAAAGATTTTTTAGTAAGAAATGTATGGTAAAAGCATTTCCGGTTGTGTTGATTATATCATTAACCAGATCTTTTCTGTGATACAAATAGCAATTTAGACCACATCAGCATAAATCAAGATGACCGATGTATGATTTGCCAAAATTTAAGCGTATAAATGGACTAATTGTGACCGAATGCGGAGCCAGCGAATATGCGCATTCATTACAGTGAAATGTATGGCGCCGCCATGTTGGTGTACAGCTTGCTTGTACAGCAGGCGTCGAAATTACAATTTAACTCAAACCAAAACGTTTTTAGAAAATTTTAATCAACAAACAATTTCGTTTATGTACCAGGCAAAAAAGGTGACATTTGTGGCTAATTTAAATCTTTTTACGGCTTTAGAAAACTCGTGACAATGTTGCGTGACGTGAATTTCGATTCCAATATCACGAAACGAAACAACAACAAAAAAACCAAACTTTCAGGAATAATATCTTTCAAATACATCTGCAAAATATTAGAAGACCAGCCTTCTGCGATTTATTGTTTAATATTTTGATGACGTCACATGAAAACCGAGAATATGCAAAATTACAAAGATGTTTATCGTTATTATTAGCCCTTTCGGAGTTGCGCAGGGAACTGGTAACTAATTGGCTACGCGCTGCATTATGGAGTTATTTTATGGGACGATACCACAATATTGCCGCTAAAGACTGCAAAACCTTTGAGTGAATGTTGAAATATTGAGACGAAAAGCGATCGTTTTAAGTTATAAGAACAAGCAATTCCTGGAGCAGATCTTGCTTTAGACATATACTTCATATTTGTGCTCGTTTTATTTTCATCACATATTAACTTTTGTCTATATTTATCTTTTTAAAGTTAGTAACTATAAAATAAGTGTGTCGAAAGCGCTACCGCTTCTTTCGTGATTACAAGGTTTGTGTTCATTCTTTCGTAATGAAATTGGTGGCAACCTGCGATAGATAGACCTGCAACTTTTTAATTACTGTCAACCATTAGTGACTAAAATAAAAGCCTATCATAGGCGATTTTTTTTGTGTAATTTGCACTGTGTTACATGTACACTTGAACTACACTGCTCTAAGCCAATCAAATTTGAGTAATTTTTTATGCATATTATTATATTATTATAGCTAAACACCTCAGGGAAAACCCACACCATTGTTTTACGTGGTCATGATTCTTTGTTTGGTCAAGCAATCATTGAAGCGAAAAATCACCGAAGGTCTTTTCATCCAAAAACGCAAACCTTTGGGAATTACATGAACTTTTAAAACAAAATAAAATCTAGATAATTTAATGTAATTTATACCATTTCCTGATGATGACTATGTAGTCGAAAACGTTTGAATAAAGAAACAACAAATCTAAACGCCTTATTTTCTACATCGAAGAGAGCGACAATCATGACAGCTTCATTACTATAATTATGCAAAATAAAGGTAAGAAACTCTGAAACATGTGCTAAGTGACTTTATTCTTAAGTATATATCAAGTCAATTCATCTTCTTGTTGTTCTTGGTGCTTGGGGTTATGCATTTAGGATCTTTACAAGTGATGCGACAGTATTTATTTTTGACGATGTATTTGAACATCCAGTTGGTGCAGTATTTCCGTTTAGCAAATGTTGCACAGGCCCAATGGTAGTCTTTGCACACTGAAAACAACAAATGGTATTTAATATTAGTATATAAATACACAAGTGATTAAAGAAAATCGCTCGCGGCCGTGATTCACACTATTTCTCATTATAAAAACTCATTAATAATTCATGACCATTTTGTCCAATCCGATACTCCTCTCTGGTCACGAGGAAAGCATTGTATATCGCATAATCTACGGCTGAAACGCGGAGGGATTTGAATGCGGCCCAGGGGAATGATGATGTACAATAGAAGAACAATGGAATGCAAATGAACATGAAGCATTATATAATGGCACATGTGTCATTATATAATGCTTCATGTCCATAATTCAGATATTACCCTTCCCCCATCCACTCTTCTCTACGGACGAGTGAACATCAGACTTAGAAATAATTTACTCTAGATTTTTGGCGAAAAAAAGTCTTTGATCATGAGTGCCAATGCCAGGATTCGAACCAAGATCTTCTGCTTGGTTGTATCCGAGCTTTAAGCCATTATGCCACTGAGGCAATAGATGAAAAGTTTGCAACGAAATGTCATCAAGTTCATTAGCATTCAAGTTGGTTAGCATTCCTCTATTATTAGTGTAGATCAATTTCCAAATGCAAACAACCTTCCGTTTTCTTCTGTTTCACCGATATTGGACAAAATGGTCATGAATTACTAATGAGTTTTTTAAGCCGTTCAATAAACTCGCAGACCGTGTTTTATCAGGTTTAAAATCCCTTGGGCTTCGCCCTCGGGATTTTAAACCTGATAAAACACTCCTGCTCGTTTATTAAACTATACATAATCACTCATGCCAATATTGCCCAACATGCAAACAACGAAGGCCACGAGTTTAAATTTAATGCTACTAAAATTGTAGATAGAAAAGGAAACTGGCACAATTGCAAGAGATTATTTCTAGAGGCATGGCACTCTGAACTTGATGAAAATTCAGGAAATTTGAATAATTGCTCATTACAAATTACTAGGGTTGTCCACAACCTTTCCAAATAAGAGCAACTTTTTCACTTTCGAGCAACTTTTGTTCTTTTTTTAACTTTTACATGAATCCAAACCAATTAACAGTGTATTTTTTGATCCAATGATTCAAAAACAATAGGCTTTATAATAGGCTTTATAATGTAGAAATACACTTTGTGAAGCAGTGGTTTTCCTGTGGTAATTTGTAAACACGATCCAGGTGGTCAGCAGTTGTACAATCTTCTAAATTTAAAATCTTCTAAATTTATGTTAACAAGATATATTAACAATGCTGACGGAATACTATATTATGAAAATCATCGAATTGATAAGAAACGTTATTACGTTATTGGCTGTCGTATATATTAAACACCGACGCAGCCTATACCTGTTTACTCGCTAGTTTCCTTTTTAACAATTTAAACAGCCAACAGCCAACAGCCAACTATAAAATCAAATAGCCTTATGCACGATTGTCTTAATCAATTCTCAATGGTTATTTTGTCGTAGAAAATTAGCATTAGCTGGCGCTCAAACGTTTACAATGACACTCTAGTGGGCGAGCGAGTGAATGAGTGGCACTTGCGATTCAAATGCTGCATCCCAATAACTCAAGGGCTTTCAAAAATACATGGAAATGAAAAGAAAAAAGATCAGTCCAACCACCAGCAAGCCAGCCTCACATCCAACAAAATTAAAAACACCCACTAATCAAACAAAGAAACCAACCAACCAACAAAAGAGCCAACCAATGACCAACCAAACCATCAAGCAACCAATAAAACAGCCAACCCAATGACCAACCAAACCATCAAGCAATCAATAAAACAGCCAACCAAATGCCCAACCAAACCATCAAGCAACCAATAAAACCAGTTTATTGTTGACAAACCTCGAAAAGTAGGGCGAGGTATGATCATTTGTTGACGGATCCATTCGGAGAAAGAACTGACGCGAGCAAAAACAGTGAACGTGTTACTGGTGGTTTTGCAATACATATCGATCCAGCTTGAAACTCCTCTTAATACATATCTAAAAAAAGAAAATATATCAATAGCTATCACGATAACAATAACTTTTACGATAACGATAACAATAGCTATCACGATAACAATAGCTAACACGATAACAATAACTATTACGATAACGATAACAACAGCTATCACGATAACAATAGCTAACACGATAACAATAACTATTACGATAACGATAACAACAGCTATCACGATAACAATAACTAACACGATAACAATAACTATTACGATAACGATAACAATAGCTATCACGATAACAATAACTATTACGATATCGATAACAATAACTAACACGATAACAATAACTATTACGATAACGATAACAATAACTATCACGATAACAATAACTATTACGATAACGATAACAATAGCTATCACGATAACAATAGCTAACACGATAACAATAACTATTACGATAACGATAACAATAGCTATCACGATAACAATAACTATTACGATATCGATAACAATAACTAACACGATAACAATAACTATTACGATAACGATAACAATAACTATCACGATAACAATAACTATTACGATAACGATAACAATAGCTATCACGATAACACTAACTATTACGATAACGATAACAATAACTAACACGATAACAATAACTATTACGATAACGATAACAATGGCTATCATAATGACTATAACGATAACGATCACCATAACATATGATAATGATAACGATAACAATGGCTATCATAATGACTATAACGATAACGATCACCATAACATATGATAACGATAACGATAACAATAGCTATATCATAATGACTATAACGATAACGATCACCATAACATATGATAACGATAACGATAACAATAGCTATATCATAATGACTATAACGATAACGATCACCATAACATATGATAACGATAACGATAACAATAGCTATCATAATGACTATAACGATAACGATCACCATAACATATGATAACGATAACGATGACAATAGCTATCATAATGACTATAACGATAACGATCACCATAACATATGATAACGATAACGATGACAATAGCTATCATAATGACTATAACGATAACGATCACAATAACATATGATAACGATAACGATGACAATAGCTATCATAATGACTATAACGATAACGATCACAATAACATATGATAACGATAACGATGACAATAGCTATCATAATGACTATAACGATAACGATCACCATAACATATGATAACGATAACGATAAGAATAGCTATCATAATGACTATAACGATAACGATCACAATAACATATGATAACGATAACGATAACAATAGCTATATCATAATGACTATAACGATAACGATCACCATAACATATGATAACGATAACGATGACAATAGCTAGCGCTATCATAATGACTATAACGATAACGATCACAATAACATATGATAACGATAACGATGACAATAGCTATCATAATGACTATAACGATAACGATCACCATAACATATGATAACGATAACGATAAGAATAGCTATCATAATGACTATAACGATAATGATCACCATAACATATGATAACGATAACGATGACAATAGCTATCATAATGACTATAACGATAACGATCACCATAACATATGATAACGATAACGATGACAATAGCTAGCGCTATCATAATGACTATAACGATAACGATCACAATAACATATGATAACGATAACGATGACAATAGCTATCATAATGACTATAACGATAACGATCACCATAACATATGATAACGATAACGATCACCATAACATATGATAACGATAACGATGACAAAAGCTATCATAATGACTATAACGATAACGATCACCATAACATATGATAACGATAACGATGACAATAGCTATCATAATGACTATAACGATAACGATCACCATAACATATGATAACGATAACGATGACAATAGCTATCATAATGACTATAACGATAACGATCACCATAACATATGATAACGATAACGATAAGAATAGCTATCATAATGACTATAACGATAACGATCACCATAACATATGATAACGATAACGATAACAATAGCTATATCATAATGACTATAACGATAACGATCACCATAACATATGATAACGATAACGATAACGATAACAATGGCTATCATAATGACTATAACGATAACGATCACCATAACATATGATAACGATAACGATAACAATAGCTATATCATAATGACTATAACGATAACGATCACCATAACATATGATAACGATAACGATAACGATAACAATAGCTATCATAATGACTATAACGATAACGATCACCATAACATATGATAACGATAACGATGACAATAGCTATCATAATGACTATAACGATAACGATCACCATAACATATGATAACGATAACGATGACAATAGCTATCATAATGACTATAACGATAACGATCACCATAACATATGATAACGATAACGATAACAATAGCTATATCATAATGACTATAACGATAACGATCACCATAACATATGATAACGATAACGATAACGATAACAATGGCTATCATAATGACTATAACGATAACGATCACCATAACATATGATAACGATAACGATAACAATAGCTATATCATAATGACTATAACGATAACGATCACCATAACATATGATAACGATAACGATAACGATAACAATAGCTATCATAATGACTATAACGATAACGATCACCATAACATATGATAACGATAACGATGACAATAGCTATCATAATGACTATAACGATAACGATCACCATAACATATGATAACGATAACGATGACAATAGCTATCATAATGACTATAACGATAACGATCACCATAACATATGATAACGATAACGATGACAATAGCTATCATAATGACTATAACGATAACGATCACAATAACATATGATAACGATAACGATGACAATAGCTATCATAATGACTATAACGATAACGATCACCATAACATATGATAACGATAACGATAAGAATAGCTATCATAATGACTATAACGATAACGATCACCATAACATATGATAACGATAACGATAACAATAGCTATATCATAATGACTATAACGATAACGATCACCATAACATATGATAACGATAACGATGACAATAGCTAGCGCTATCATAATGACTATAACGATAACGATCACAATAACATATGATAACGATAACGATGACAATAGCTATCATAATGACTATAACGATAACGATCACCATAACATATGATAACGATAACGATAAGAATAGCTATCATAATGACTATAACGATAATGATCACCATAACATATGATAACGATAACGATGACAATAGCTATCATAATGACTATAACGAAAACGATCACCATAACATATGATAACGATAACGATGACAATAGCTAGCGCTATCATAATGACTATAACGATAACGATCACAATAACATATGATAACGATAACGATGACAATAGCTATCATAATGACTATAACGATAACGATCACCATAACATATGATAACGATAACGATCACCATAACATATGATAACGATAACGATGACAAAAGCTATCATAATGACTATAACGATAACGATCACCATAACATATGATAACGATAACGATGACAATAGCTATCATAATGACTATAACGATAACGATCACCATAACATATGATAACGATAACGATGACAATAGCTATCATAATGACTATAACGATAACGATCACCATAACATATGATAACGATAACGATGACAATAGCTATCATAATGACTATAACGATAACGATCACAATAACATATGATAACGATAACGATGACAATAGCTATCATAATGACTATAACGATAACGATCACCATAACATATGATAACGATAACGATAAGAATAGCTATCATAATGACTATAACGATAACGATCACCATAACATATGATAACGATAACGATAACAATAGCTATATCATAATGACTATAACGATAACGATCACCATAACATATGATAACGATAACGATAACGATAACAATGGCTATCATAATGACTATAACGATAACGATCACCATAACATATGATAACGATAACGATAACAATAGCTATATCATAATGACTATAACGATAACGATCACCATAACATATGATAACGATAACGATAACAATAGCTATCATAATGACTATAACGATAACGATCACCATAACATATGATAACGATAACGATGACAATAGCTATCATAATGACTATAACGATAACGATCACCATAACATATGATAACGATAACGATGACAATAGCTATCATAATGACTATAACGATAACGATCACCATAACATATGATAACGATAACGATGACAATAGCTATCATAATGACTATAACGATAACGATCACCATAACATATGATAACGATAACGATAACAATAGCTATATCATAATGACTATAACGATAACGATCACCATAACATATGATAACGATAACGATGACAATAGCTAGCGCTATCATAATGACTATAACGATAACGATCACAATAACATATGATAACGATAACGATGACAATAGCTATCATAATGACTATAACGATAACGATCACCATAACATATGATAACGATAACGATAAGAATAGCTATCATAATGACTATAACGATAATGATCACCATAACATATGATAACGATAACGATGACAATAGCTATCATAATGACTATAACGATAACGATCACCATAACATATGATAACGATAACGATGACAATAGCTAGCGCTATCATAATGACTATAACGATAACGATCACAATAACATATGATAACGATAACGATGACAATAGCTATCATAATGACTATAACGATAACGATCACCATAACATATGATAACGATAACGATCACCATAACATATGATAACGATAACGATGACAAAAGCTATCATAATGACTATAACGATAACGATCACCATAACATATGATAACGATAACGATGACAATAGCTATCATAATGACTATAACGATAACGATCACCATAACATATGATAACGATAACGATGACAATAGCTATCATAATGACTATAACGATAACGATCACCATAACATATGATAACGATAACGATGACAATAGCTATCATAATGACTATAACGATAACGATCACCATAACATATGATAACGATAACGATGACAATAGCTATCATAATGACTATAACGATAACGATCACCATAACATATGATAACGATAACGATGACAATAGCTATCATAATGACTATAACGATAACGATCACAATAACATATGATAACGATAACGATGACAATAGCTATCATAATGACTATAACGATAACGATCACCATAACATATGATAACGATAACGATAAGAATAGCTATCATAATGACTATAACGATAACGATCACCATAACATATGATAACGATAACGATAACAATAGCTATATCATAATGACTATAACGATAACGATCACCATAACATATGATAACGATAACGATAACGATAACAATGGCTATCATAATGACTATAACGATAACGATCACCATAACATATGATAACGATAACGATAACAATAGCTATATCATAATGACTATAACGATAACGATCACCATAACATATGATAACGATAACGATAACAATAGCTATCATAATGACTATAACGATAACGATCACCATAACATATGATAACGATAACGATGACAATAGCTATCATAATGACTATAACGATAACGATCACCATAACATATGATAACGATAACGATGACAATAGCTATCATAATGACTATAACGATAACGATCACCATAACATATGATAACGATAACGATGACAATAGCTATCATAATGACTATAACGATAACGATCACCATAACATATGATAACGATAACGATAACAATAGCTATATCATAATGACTATAACGATAACGATCACCATAACATATGATAACGATAACGATGACAATAGCTAGCGCTATCATAATGACTATAACGATAACGATCACAATAACATATGATAACGATAACGATGACAATAGCTATCATAATGACTATAACGATAACGATCACCATAACATATGATAACGATAACGATAAGAATAGCTATCATAATGACTATAACGATAATGATCACCATAACATATGATAACGATAACGATGACAATAGCTATCATAATGACTATAACGATAACGATCACCATAACATATGATAACGATAACGATGACAATAGCTAGCGCTATCATAATGACTATAACGATAACGATCACAATAACATATGATAACGATAACGATGACAATAGCTATCATAATGACTATAACGATAACGATCACCATAACATATGATAACGATAACGATCACCATAACATATGATAACGATAACGATGACAAAAGCTATCATAATGACTATAACGATAACGATCACCATAACATATGATAACGATAACGATGACAATAGCTATCATAATGACTATAACAATAACGATCACCATAACATATGATAACGATAACGATGACAATAGCTATCATAATGACTATAACGATAACGATCACCATAACATATGATAACGATAGCGATAAGAATAGCTATCATAATGACTATAACGATAACGATCACCATAACATATGATAACGATAACGATAACAATAGCTATATCATAATGACTATAACGATAACGATCACCATAACATATGATAACGATAACGATAACGATAACAATGGCTATCATAATGACTATAACGATAACGATCACCATAACATATGATAACGATAACGATAACAATAGCTATATCATAATGACTATAACGATAACGATCACCATAACATATGATAACGATAACGATAACGATAACAATAGCTATCATAATGACTATAACGATAACGATCACCATAACATATGATAACGATAACGATGACAATAGCTATCATAATGACTATAACGATAACGATCACCATAACATATGATAACGATAACGATGACAATAGCTATCATAATGACTATAACGATAACGATCACCATAACATATGATAACGATAACGATGACAATAGCTATCATAATGACTATAACGATAACGATCACAATAACATATGATAACGATAACGATGACAATAGCTATCATAATGACTATAACGATAACGATCACCATAACATATGATAACGATAACGATAAGAATAGCTATCATAATGACTATAACGATAACGATCACCATAACATATGATAACGATAACGATAACAATAGCTATATCATAATGACTATAACGATAACGATCACCATAACATATGATAACGATAACGATGACAATAGCTAGCGCTATCATAATGACTATAACGATAACGATCACCATAACATATGATAACGATAACGATGACAATAGCTATCATAATGACTATAACGATAACGATCACCATAACATATGATAACGATAACGATAACAATAGCTATATCATAATGACTATAACGATAACGATCACCATAACATATGATAACGATAACGATAACGATAACAATGGCTATCATAATGACTATAACGATAACGATCACCATAACATATGATAACGATAACGATAACAATAGCTATATCATAATGACTATAACGATAACGATCACCATAACATATGATAACGATAACGATAACGATAACAATAGCTATCATAATGACTATAACGATAACGATCACCATAACATATGATAACGATAACGATGACAATAGCTATCATAATGACTATAACGATAACGATCACCATAACATATGATAACGATAACGATGACAATAGCTATCATAATGACTATAACGATAACGATCACCATAACATATGATAACGATAACGATGACAATAGCTATCATAATGACTATAACGATAACGATCACAATAACATATGATAACGATAACGATGACAATAGCTATCATAATGACTATAACGATAACGATCACCATAACATATGATAACGATAACGATAAGAATAGCTATCATAATGACTATAACGATAACGATCACCATAACATATGATAACGATAACGATAACAATAGCTATATCATAATGACTATAACGATAACGATCACCATAACATATGATAACGATAACGATGACAATAGCTAGCGCTATCATAATGACTATAACGATAACGATCACAATAACATATGATAACGATAACGATGACAATAGCTATCATAATGACTATAACGATAACGATCAGCATAACATATGATAACGATAACGATAAGAATAGCTATCATAATGACTATAACGATAATGATCACCATAACATATGATAACGATAACGATGACAATAGCTATCATAATGACTATAACGATAACGATCACCATAACATATGATAACGATAACGATGACAATAGCTAGCGCTATCATAATGACTATAACGATAACGATCACAATAACATATGATAACGATAACGATGACAATAGCTATCATAATGACTATAACGATAACGATCACCATAACATATGATAACGATAACGATCACCATAACATATGATAACGATAACGATGACAAAAGCTATCATAATGACTATAACGATAACGATCACCATAACATATGATAACGATAACGATGACAATAGCTATCATAATGACTATAACGATAACGATCACCATAACATATGATAACGATAACGATGACAATAGCTATCATAATGACTATAACGATAACGATCACCATAACATATGATAACGATAACGATGACAATAGCTATCATAATGACTATAACGATAACGATCACAATAACATATGATAACGATAACGATGACAATAGCTATCATAATGACTATAACGATAACGATCACCATAACATATGATAACGATAACGATAAGAATAGCTATCATAATGACTATAACGATAACGATCACCATAACATATGATAACGATAACGATAACGATAACAATGGCTATCATAATGACTATAACGATAACGATCACCATAACATATGATAACGATAACGATAACAATAGCTATATCATAATGACTAT